>JARKHS020024172.1:0-77453 GCA_030143305.2 Amblyomma americanum
CACTTCTAAGTCGGAGGTCCTGGCTCTTGCATTGCATGTCGCTCTCGGCGTCGGGACACGGCTTCGTCGCGTATGGGAGTCGCGGGTGGGGCGTGTGGTCGAAGCTCTTCTGGGTGGCGGCGTCGTTTTCAAGGCAGTTTGCGTCGTGGTTGGGGTTCTCATTGTGTGCGGCGTCGGTTCAGCGAGTGTCGGTTCTTCGTGCGGCGTCGCGGGTACAGCGTCTTCATGAGGCGTGGTCGGTGGAGGATCTTCGGCGTTTCGCTTGTGAGCAACCTTACCTCCAGACGTTGCTGCCTTAAGTTTCCCCTGCGGGTGCTGGGAGACTTTCCTCGTACCGCGGCTGCGTAGCTGCGGCGTGGCCACGCAAAGCGCGAGGTTGTCGGCGATGGTGAGCGCGAAAAGCTGTTCGGCTTGTACTCTTCTCGACGCAGGTACTCGTCGATTTCCTCCGGACGTTGTCCGAAGCGTGGTCGTGGGGCGTTAACGGCAAATCCTGGAAGACCGATACGTCGGTACGGGCAGTGACGAAGAATATGGCCGGCCTGACCGCAATGGAAGCACAACGGCCGGTTGTCGGAAGTCCTCCAGGCGTCGCATTTCCTGGGGCTTGAGCGTCGGTCATAGTCTGGGCGGGCGGGCGCTGGGAGGCGGCGTTGTGGAACAAGTGGCTCATCTCGGGGAGGACGTGGGGGTTGTCATTGGGGCTGAGCAGTCCTTACTGCAGCAGCGTTGGTCATGGCCTTGGGTTCTGTGGCCGTCGGGGTGCCAAGTGCCTGTTGCACTTCTTCCCGTACCACATCCATCAGAGTCGCTGCTTGTGGCTGTGGGGAGGATGGCAGTAATCGGCGTAGCTCCTCTAGGACGATTTCGCGGATAACTTCCCGCAAGCTGTCGCTGGTGGTGGCCGGCGTGTCGGAACGGATTTCAAAGGCAGAGGAAGGGCGATTGTACTGCCGAGCTCGGACGTCGAGGGTCTTCTCAATCGTGCAGGCTTCTTGCATGAATTCCTCTACTGTTTTTGGCGGCTGGCGGACAAGGCTGCCAAAGAGTTGTGCTTTTACGCCGCGCAATAAAAACTGAACTTTCTCCTCCTTGGTCATCTCGGGGTTGGCACGGCGAAATAGGCGCTTCATCCCCTCGACGTAACCGCGGACGGGCTCATTCGGAAGCTAGATCCTGGACTCGAGGAGCCGTTCGGCTCTTTCTTTCCTCACGACACTAGTAAATACCTTCAGTAGTTCTCTCTTGAATAGCTCCCATGACGTAAGGGAGGACTCGTAGTTTTTGTACCACGTGCGTGCGGAGCCATTTAATGAGAAAAACACGTGTAAATGTTTTGCCGCATCATCCCACTTGTTGAATGACGCCACGCGCTCAAATTGGTCCAAACATTCTTCAGGGTCTTCGCCTAGGAATCCATTGAAAGTTGGCTGCACCCGCGGCTGCTGCAGCATGATTGGTGTCGACATCTTCGGCGAAGTTGCGGTGCTCGTAGCAGCGTCTTTCCGCTGTATGGTGCGGTCCGGCAGTTTCCCGAACTCAGGCTCCTCCTCTCCCTGGAGATGTCGGCTCGCTCACTGAGCTGCTGGCTCGTCCTCTGGTGTGAAGCGCTGAGGGCTGGCTTCACGACTTGAAGGGGGCGTCTGGAACATGGAAGGCTACCCAGCACATCCAACAGATGTCACGTAGTGGTAACGGCAGTCGAAGCAGCGATGAAGACGGACAAAAGGTTCTTTTAAAAGGAAACTGTTTATTGTTCTTACTTGCACCCAAAATGGACTGAATCACTCGGCGGCGGTGAAGCGACAACCGTGATCGGTGGTCGTCGAACAGAATGCCCGCCGCGGTCGGCCGTGCTCAATTTAAAGCTGGTAGCGAACTTTCGAAATAAAGCGTGCAAAGTTACTAGAACATTCCGAAACAACGTAGAATCAACTCTGCCTGGCTGCGATCAAACCAGATAAATCTAGTCGTACCTTGTGTCGCAAACAAAGCGATAAAGTGGTTTGGCAGCCGATTTGAAAAACGGACAAACAATGCAAATATTCGCGGCAATATTAGGCTTTGCATTTCAAGAATAAAAAAATTTTTAAAAGCGCGTGAATGCCCATTAATTTCCGCTATTTGACCTCTCATGTTTTGCCGGGGGCATTTTGTTTAGTGATCACTGATATTGTCTTTACACTCCTGCAATTACATGTGCGCAATTCCCCCTTGAACCCTTCAATGTTCGAGGAGGAAGACGAAGACACCGAGCTGTGTGGACGTATTCTACATGGGCTCTCGCTTCACAGCCAACTTTTGGCAGAAATACTGCATTCTCTGAGCTGCAGTTTTTTGGAAATCTTCGGAGCATTGCACCGTATCCACGAACGGCAGTTCTGGCAAGTCAACGCCCTTTTCTGTGTGCCTCACGGACTTCTCTACACGCTGCCGTGCCCTCAGGGCCCTGGGCCCTGCGCTCGCTTGTTCGAGCCAGCCGGCCACTCACACGACCTCAACTATGAACTACACCGTCGTGGGGGATGACATTTCGCCCGCGGAGCTGGCGTCCGGCGAATGGGAAACCGTTCTTCGCCTATAAGACCGCGCCCGGCGCCTGCAGCAAGACGCCGCCAACGATGACTCCGGCGTTCCTGCCAAGAAGAAACGGAAGCCGCCCGCTATCAAAAGGCGAGTGCCGCTACTGCAACTCCCAAAGAGCGACTACAAAATAGTCTGCCGTCCGCGAGGCTGGAACTTAAACGACTTTCCGCCACGCCAACTCGAACTCGCCATGTGCGCGGCAGCCAAGGTTCCTCTTCAGGCCGCACTAACTGAAGACACCATGCGTGTTAATTCTAATAACAACACGCTCACTCTAAGCACCCCGGCACGCCAGCGAGCTCCAGTGTACTCCGAAATCAAAGCGTTCCAGCTTGGAGATCACACCTATGAAGTGGCGACGTATGTAGCAGCGCCAGACGACTCAGTCAGAGGTGTCATTTATCAGGCCTACGACGGAAGCTCGCCGGAGGAAGTCCGACAAGGCTTCATTACTCGCAACCCGGGTGTCGTGATCCTCGACGCTCGTCAGCTGGGTCATTCAAAAACGATCCAGATAACATTCCAAGGGAACAAAGTTCCGAGCCAGATCTACTATTGGGGATCCGTATTCCATGTGTACCCTTACCGGGAACCAGTCGAAACCTGCTACAACTGCACGAGAGCCGGACATAGAGCCGACGTCTGCTACAGACCCAAATCCAACCTGTGCCACCGATGTGGCGAGAACCATCCTGCACCTCCTGATGGGGAGCCACTCACATGTAAACCCGACTGCATCGTGTGCCATGGGGCACACCACACCGGGAGCCGGAATTGCAAGCACCGCCTCGTGGTCCGGAGACCACAGCCACATAGGCTTAACGAGGGTGCGGCCCAGCATAACGTGGAAGGTGCGGCCAAACATCACGTGGAGCATCACCCGAGATACAGGCACCGATCTTCGAGCCGGGCGAGGAACCAAACATGGAACTAGGGCAGAGACAGATCCAGTTCCTTCCCGCCGCTAAGTGTGGCGGCTGATGGAGAGAAGAGCACAAGTTCAGACCGAGGCAGAAGCAGCAGCCGAACCAACAAAAAGGTGAGCTGGCCAAATCCGACCTCCCAACAGATGAGCGCTCGGGAGAAGGAACTTATAGAACAATTCCACAAAGAGCTTAAGGCGCGTGACGAGTAAAACGCCAGACTAAAGAAAGAAATGGCGGAGCTTCGTCGACTTGTCATGGCCTCGAGAGAGCAAAGAGCACAGTCACAGCAAACACCTGTGCAAGCCCCTCTTAAAGCACCCATTCCCGCATGCGAGGCTATGGAAACAGACAAACGCACCGCAGTTAAAAGACCCCCTCCCCCCGCGGAGAATACCCAAAACAAACGAGCTGCCGAAGCCTCTGCAGGCGATGTACCGCAGCCGGCTATGCCCGCTCCATTAAGAGCTGACCCTAATGCAATCACTACAAGAGTGGATAGCATTCAGAACAAGGTAGGCAGCCTAGAGGTTAGAGTAGGACACTTAGAGGCTAAAGTAGATGCCTTAGCAGTGGAATTCAGACCGTTCCAATCTCAAGTAATGCCTATGTTCCAACAAGTGATGGAGAAGCTGACCGCATTGGAGAACAGCTTAACATCATTACAGCAAAGAGTGGATCACCAATATGGCCCCGTCGCAACAATTTGAGGTATGGCAGTGGAATTGCAGAGGCTTCCGGCGCAAACGAGGGAATCTGCAGTTTCACATTCAAGCACAACAACGTCCACCAGACATTATTGCTCTACAAGAAGCTCGTGGCGCGGTCAAATTACCGGGCTATAAGGCGTTTCTTCCGCCAGGATATGATGCCGGCTCAATTACGGGCGTGTCCACCGCCGTATTATTGCAACGCAATATTACTGCTATACAGCACTCCATAGTAAGTTCAAAGGAAGACTACGTCCTCCTTGAGATTTTACCCAAGAAACGAGGAGATACAAATTTGTTTCTGCTTATGTATATAGCCCACTCCAAAGATAAGGGTACCGGTATACCGGAATTACTTATCAAGACTCTGAAACTAGCGACTAAAGCCCAGCTATTAATAGTAGGGGACTTTAACGCACCACACCCGGAATGGGGATACACTAGAGCCGGTCCCAAAGGCAACAGCGTATGGCAAGTGGTCCAAAATCTAGGCCTAACTGTCCTGAACAACCCCCAAGAAATCACGAGACTAGGCAACAGTATATGTAAAGACACGTCGCCAGACCTAACCCTGGCAAAGAACATACAAAACCGAAAATGGACTAACACAGGACACACGCTAGGCAGTGACCATTACATTATATCTACCACCTTTGAGACAGCAAAGCATAAATCAGTCTTCAACAAAGTAAAAATTACGGACTGGGATAAGTTCAGGGTAATAAGAGAACAAAGACAAAAAGATGAAAGCACAGACCCAGTAATTGAACATCTCGGGGACTGGGTGGAATCACTAAAAATGGACATTAAGGCTACGACAGCCGAAATCGGCTTGGAAGAAGGACAAATCACTGACTCTACGTTATTGCATATGTGGGAAGCACATTTCAGCTTGCAAAACTGCTGGAACAGGAACAAACACAACAAAAATCTTAAAAGAGAATAACACAGTTGCAGAGACGACTTGAAAAATATACTCTAGAGCTTCAACACAAACAATGGGAGCAAATTTGCGACCGCATGAATAGCAAGCTCGAGTGCATGAAAACTTGGCATCTGCTAAGGCACCTTCTTGACCCCACAGAGGCTAAATCAACTAAACGAGGTCAACTTATGAGATTAGTGCATCAGTATCAAGGCACCACAGAGGAGTTCTTAACGGAACTACGACATCGATACTTAAACACAACCCCAGATGGACCGCTGCCAAACTATCAGGGAACATCAAACGAGGACTTGGACGCTGAGATTACGGAGTCGGAAGTGTGGCTTGCCATGGGGCAACTACGCACCACGTCTGCAGCCGGGCCTGACGGTGTTACTAAAAAAGCACTTAGAAACTTGGACGCAGGGTCAGTGAAAGCACTCACTGATCTCATGAACAAATACTGGACAGACGGAAACATTCCACAAGAATGGAAACCTGCAAAGATTACATTCATTTCAAAGCCAGGCAAGAAATTGTGTATAGAGAATCTACGCCCAATCTCTTTAACATCCTGCTTAGGAAAGTTAATGGAACATATAATTCTCAATCGGCTACAAGAATACACTGAGGACAATAACACTCCCTAACTCCATGCTAGGCTTCAGGGCTAATCTTTCTATCCAAGATGTTATGCTGCAACTCAAGGCAGACATAATAGACATGGAACGCAGCAGAGGAACTAAAGCCACATTAGGCTTGGATTTGAACAAGGCGTTTGATAATGTCACGCACGATGCTATCTTAAGGAATCTCTCGGACATCAACCCAGGGGAAAGAACTTTGCAGTACATCAAGTCATTTCTCAGTAACAGAACAGTAGAGATAGCAGTGGGAGACAATAAATCAGACTCTATCTCACTTGGAGGTAAAGGAACGCCACAGGGCTCAGTCCTGTCACCCTTCCTTTTTAATCTCTCACTAATTAAAATTCCTTCTAAATTAGCAGCCATCCCGGGGCTGCAACACACATTCTACGCAGATGATATCACTTTATGGACCACAACTGGCAGCGATGGTCAGATAGAGGATACCCTGCAACTAGCTGTAGACATAATACAAGACCAGGCGGGTAAAGCAGGGCTAACCTGCTCGCCCTCCAAGTCCGAATTATTTCTAATCAGATACAAACCAAGGGGCCCTCGAGCAAAAAATTACAAACCTCCGCCTCCACCAAAAATCTGGGTGGAAGGGCTCCCTGTAAAGGAAGTTCAAACTATAAGAATCCTAGGACTCTTCCTTCAGTCGAACAGAAAGAACAAGGAAACACTAGAAAAACTCAAGACAACCGTCAATATGACGGTAAGACTAATTAGACGAATTGCAAGCAAAAGGAAGGGAGTGAAGGAGACAGAACTTTGCAAAATAGTACAAGCATTTGTAATAAGCAGGTTTGTCTACACACTCCCATACTTAAAATTAGACAGTAGTGAAAAAGCCAAACTAGAGTCTATGATTAGAACAGCATACAAGGTAGCATTAGGGCTACCGAACTGTACCTCCACCGAAAGGTTTCTGGGCTTGGGAGTACACAACACCTTAGACGAGCTTACAGAGGTACACTTAACAATGCACTTAACAATGCTTTCCCGCACCAAAGCAGGAAGAACCATGCTTGATCGTTTAGGACTAGGCATACAGTTGCCACCCCAAGATACCAAAACACAGATACCTAAACGCATCGCTCAGGTAATAAGAGTTAAGCCACTAGATAAGAATATGCATCCTGCTCACCACGAGGGGAGAAGAAGGGCTAGGGAAAAAGCTCTATACAACATATACAACCAAGATGAACATGCAGTATATGTAAATGCCGCAGAATATCCCCAGACACAAGCGTTCGCACTAACGGCGGTGGATACGCTAGGTAGACTGATAGTCTCCGGCACTACCATAACAAAATCCTCGGAAACGGCAGAAGAGGCGACAATCGCCCTTGCTATCATTAACACAGAAGCTACTACCCTACTCAGTGACTCTAAATTTGCCATACGCAATTATGCGAGGGGCAGATTTTCTCAGGCAGCAATGAGCATATTGGGTCAAACCAAAGACTTAGACAGAATTATTGAATAGATATGGGTCCCGGCTCACTCGGGGAACCCTGGTAACGAAGGGGCACACATAACAGCTCGAGGATTCGTCAGCCGAGCAGGGGACGCTGTCGTTGATGAGAGTTTTTCGAAGGACGGCCTATCATCTTTTCACGATATTACTAATCATTTTAAACTTGAAAGGAGGATATTCCCTCCTCCAGACAAAGCTTTTAATAAGGAGCAGGAGACCACTTGGAGGCGACTCCAGACGCGATCCTTCATGACGCCTTACCTGTTGTCAATATTCTACCCCGGTGAATACGACCCTGCATGTACATTATGTGGTGATTTAGCCACTTATGATCACCTATTGTGGAATTGTAAAGAGGAGCCGCCCCCGAAATCTCTAATACAGGTTCCTACTCTCGAGCAGTGGGAGGCCGTGTTGGTCAGCTCAGACTTGGGAGTTCAAACCCGGGTCATTGAATGGGCTACCCAGGTCGCTGTCAGCCGTGGACTGATAGCCACCTAGCACGGATCGTCTGCATTCTGCCTTTTCTGACGAATTAAATGTTTTCCAATCCAATTCAATGTTCGAATTTCGGCAATCCTCCCAGAGCCCAAGAACCCTTCGCTTATTAAAATTGTCGCTGATGGTACCTTCCGCAGCAAGGCAAAACTGCTGCCCTAATGCAAGGTAAAAATTTTACTGCTAGATAACCAGATAACATTACCCTCTGATGCTCTAATTTCGGCAGGCGCCTCGGTGTGCCATTTCTTTTTTTTACCCTTTCCCTTAACTGGTCGCACTCAACCGCATGTTCGACCACCACACATTCATTTAGTATGGTTAGCATGTGTGTCTGGGTTCAGAGGACATCATTTAATGGAAGTTCCAGAGTCCATGTTTGCCTTAACGAACTAGTCTGTCCACTCGTACCAACAGGCGCGCATATTACGGCTGCCATGGTACACAGTGCAATGCTAATGGCAATATGTCCAGCACCACTCACTTTCGTTACTGACTATCAGCATTTACTGCTTCCCTGCAGTAGTAAATATTGTAGGTGCGCAATCTTTAACTTTATAGAAAATATGAACTCAGGACCTCACTCGGGTGTGGACTGCAACAGGGACTAAGACCTACCCACAATTGAAAACACTTAGACATAGTGGTGTCGATGGCTACTTAAGGATTCTTTTCAGTGATACTATGCGTCCACTACGGTATTAGGTATTGTATTTCATCGAATATGGGTCGACATTTATTTTAAGAACACGAGATATGAAACACTTACGCAGGCTTATATTTCAAGATTTTCTCGTTTTATTTATAAAAAACGACAAGAACGCATAAAAAGGAAAATAAGTAGCAAACAGATGGCGCCCCCACGAAACGAAAAACAGAAGGTGGCACTGTAGGCGTTACATTATCCATAGCCGACGCAAGTAAGTACACACGAGCATTGGCTGCCTATCTGACAACGTTTGTAATCGTGTGGAAGCATTCACACGTTCGTCGGCAGTGCAAGTTTTTCGTGCGTAGTTTTTCACACGTGGTTTTTCACATGTGGTTTTTTACCGACAACATGGCACCAAGCAAAAGGTGTCAATATAGCGACGACTTCAATCGCAAAGTTTTGCTCGCTGCAGAGCAGTCATCAAACCTGCAGTCTGGTCGGCACTGTGGCCTGGACGAAAAGAATGTTCGCCGTTAGAGGGGGCAGCTTGGTGATTGTTTTGCATGCATCGCAAAGATAAGGCCATCATGGGCCCGCAGAAAGGCCCCCATCTTGGAGTGGAACCAGCACTGGGAGTGTTCATGAAATCCAGGAGGTAAGCGGCCCTTCCAATGACCACAGAAGTGCTAGACGCCAAAGCGAGAGAGCTGGCAAGAAAGCGAGGCATTTCACGGGGCCAGTGAATCTTGTGAGCGATCTCCAGAACGGCGTACCATGTGCGCGTCCTTTGTAATTCTAGCTAGCTTCATCGGTGCAGCCTGGGGAGACATCTTCGCAAAGCTTTGCTGCGCGTTCGTTCCGAAAATGTACTTGATGACACAGAAGAGTGTGCACTGTACAAAGAGAACGGTGATAAAGAGGTAAGCGATGATGAGGACGAATCAGCAGGAGTAGTCCGTTGAAATAACAGCTGTTTGACCGCTGTCCCTGCTGTCGTTCTCTGTAGTTTTTGCGGCCGGCTTGCTTTCGAAGAAAGCGTTTTTTTTAATTAGCCCTTTAACATTCGGAATTCGGCTTATAATCGAGGCCGGCCTGGATTCGAGTAAATACTATCGAAGTGAGGCTAACGAAATTGCTTCCCTGTATTTACAATAGATGCGTTAGGTGGCTGCGTTGGTGCTCCGTGAATATTCTTGGTAATTACTTTTAGGCTTATTAGGACGCAGCTGACAGGAAGGTTCCTTATTTTAGTTTATATGAATTAATGTGTTGTAGAACACAGTATCAGACAAGCTTGACCGATTTAGATAATTGGAAGGAATAATGGCAAATATATTCCAGATAAATTTGCTTTGCTTAGGACTTGCATAATGTTTACATTTAAATACGCTGTGGTCACAATTCGGAAGTATTCCGTAGATGATACAACTTCTGAAGCAACGTTATTCAAATGATAGCATAAAAAATGGCAGGTCATGTTTGGAGGAATAAAATTTTTCATTTTATTTTTAATCGTTTGCGCGTCGGAGAGACGGCATCACGTTCTAATCGTTCAGTGGCTGCACAGGAATCTCTTGACAATAATGCCACGAATATGTTTAGTGTTGTTCACACTCAAAGCTGCCGTCACGCGGATTATCATTTTGTTTGTGACGTGAGACGCGACAACCCTTACGAAATGTGGCCGTGGCGACGCACAGCCGCTTCCACATTTTTCCAGATTGTTGTAGTTGCTTTTGGTTCCTTATGCCGAAGGTTCCTTGCCAGCTCAATTCAAGCTCAGTTTGCCAGCCCAATTTGGCCGCGCTCAATTTCTCAGCACAACAAAGAACGGCAGGCATTCTATTTAACGACCGCCGAGCACGTTTTTGCTCGCTGAGCGGAAAACATGTGTTGAATCCTACGGGCGCCCCGTTTTTCTGGTAATACTTGCTTTCAACCATTACCGAAGTGTGTTGCGTACAATTTAAGGCATTGCCGTTGTTTTATTCTATGTAACGCGTTTTCTTTTTCTGTACGTACTGTCCGAGTAGAACCGTTCAGAAGCTGATCTTTAGTGCGTGTCGGAACGTCTTGAGCACGTCGCTCTTACGTTATTGCACCTACTGGCACTAATTGACGCATCTCGCCTGCGTAAGCGCTGAAGGCTCTGGCGAATTCATCATCACCATCATCAGCCTGACTACACCCACTGCAGGGCAAAGACCTCTCCCATGTCTCTCCAATTAACCGTATCCTTTGCCAACTGCATCCACCCTTTGCCTGCAAACTTCTTAATCTCATCCGCCCACCTAACCTTCTGCCGCCCCCTGCTACGCTTACTTTCTCTTGGAACCCACTCCGTTACCCTTAAGGACCAGCGGTTATCTTGCCTTCGCATTACATGCCCTGTCCAAGCCCATTTCTTTCTCTTGATTTCGACTAGGATGTCATTAACCCACGTTTGTTCCCTCACCCACTTTGCCCGCTTCCGGTCTCTTAACGTTACACCTATAATTTGTTTTTCCATGGTTCGCTGCGTTGTCCTTAACTTAAGCTGAACTCTTCGTTAGCCTCCACGTTTCTGCCCCGTAGGTGAGTACCGGTAAGATAAAGCTGTTGTTCACTTTCCTCTTGAGGGAAATTGGTAAGGTGCCACTCATGATCAGTGAGAATTTGCCATTCCGCTCCACACCATTCTTATCCTTCTAGTTATCTCCCTCTGATGATCCGGATCAGCTGTCACTACCTGCCCTAAGTAGACGTATTCCGTCACAACTTCTAGGCTCTCGCTGCCAATTGTGAACTGTTGTTCCCTTGCTAGGCTGTTGATCATTAACTTGGTTTTCTGCATGTTAATTTTTAGACCCTACGTTCTGCTCTGCCTGTCTAACTCATTGATCATGATTTGCAGTTCACCTCCTGAGTGACTCAGCAAGGCAATGTCATCAGCGAATCGCAGATTATTTAGGTATTCTCCATTTATTCTTATTCCCAACTGTTCCCAATTAGGCCTCGAAATACCTCCTGTAAACATGCGGTGAACAGCATTGGCGATATCGTGTCTCCTTGCCTGACGCCCTTCCTTATTGTAATTTTATTGCTGACTTTATGGAGGGGTTATAGTAGCTGTGCAGTTGCTATATATATCTTCCAGTATTTTGACGTAAGGCTCTTCTACCCACCTGATTACGCAATGCCTGTATGGCTGCTGAGGTTTCCACTGAGTCGAATGCTTTCTCGTAATCAATTAAAGCTATATATAGAGGTTGGTTATATTCTGCGCATTTTTCTATTACCTTATTGATAGTGTGCATATGATCTATTGTGGAATATCCTTTACAAAAGCCTGCCTGATCATTTCGTTGATTAAAGTCTAACGCTGCCCTGACTCTATTAGCGATTACCTTAGTAAATACTTTGAAGGCAACGGATAGTAAGCTGATCGGCCTGTAATCCTTCAAGTCCTTGGCGTCTCCCATTTTATGAATTAAGATAATGTTTGCATTCTTCCAAGCTTCTGGTACAGTCGAGGTCATAAGGCATTGCGTTTACAAGGTGGCTAGTTTTTCTAGCACGATGTCCCCTCCATCCTTAAAAAGATCTGCTGTTACCTGATCCTCCTCAGCTGCTTTTCCCCTTTTCATTGCTTCTAAGGCTTTCTTTACTTCATCTTTCGTTACTGGCGGGATGACGCATTGCTGTGCACTGCTGTCTTTCTCATTAACGCTCTGATCACATTGGCTACTGTACAGGTCTGTGTAGAACTCTTCGGCTACGTTAACTATCTGACCCATATTGCTAATGACATTGCCCTGCTTGTCTCTTAATGCATACATCTGGTTTTTACATATGCCTAGTTTCCTCTTCACTGTTTTAGGCTACCTCCGTTCTTTATAGCGTGCTCGATTCTCTCCATAATAAACTTCCTTATGTCGGCTACCGTGCGCTCATTTATTAACTTTGATAACTCCGTTAGTTCTATTTTATCGGTAGGGTTTGATGCCCTCATGTTTTGGCGCTTCTTAATGAGATCTTTCGTAACATGAGATAGCTTCCCGGTATCCTGTCGAACTGTCCTACCGCCTACTTCTACTGCGCACTCCGTAATTATTGATGTCAGATTATCGTGCATTGTATGAACATCAAGATCGTCTTCCTCAGTTAAAGCCGAATGTCTGTTTTGCAGCGCTATCCTAAACTCCTGTGCTTTCCCTCTTACAGCTAACTCGTTAATGGTCTTCTTCACTAGTTTCTTCCGTTCCCTCTTCAAGTCTAAGCTAAGTCTAGACCTTACCATTCTGTGGTCGCTACAACGCACCTATCCGAGTACGGCCACAACCTGAATGATGCCAGGTTTAGCGCATAGTATGAAGTCTCTTTCATTTTTAGTTTCACCATTGGGGCTCTTCCAGGTCCACTTCCTGTTTTCTCGTTTGTAGTATCGATTTTGCGACCACACGTAGTAGGCGCAGATATCGTTGATGATCATTTGGTTTCAGGTGCTTATGGATAGAAGATACGATCTGTTGATACCAAGCGACATTTATTCATTGCACAAGGGCTACATCGTGCCAGTTACCCACGCACGTGCCTAGAGGCCTGAAACGGCACTGTATACTGGGCATAAATTGTATTGGTTGCTCCTGAGAGCAGTAGATACAATTTTTTTTTCAGACATTACGTGCAAGCCACGGTCGTACTGATGTGACTGCAAGATCCGATGTTGTTTCCAATCAGTCAAACTCGCAAATGACGCCAGCGTGCACAGCACTGCACCATTCGCCCGCTCTACAAACCTGCCGACGAAATATTGGAGAACGCCTAACGACGCGGAAGTCTCCACCCCTCGTAGCTTTGTGCTACTCCAGTTCTCTTGCTGGTTGTTCACGGAGTGGCATACAGCGCAGAGGAACATCAGTGAATTGAAACCATGTCGAAGTCATGTCTGCTGAAATAAGCGACCAAGAAAGAGACAACAACCAAGAATAAAGTGTGAAGGGATTGTAGCTCAAGGACTAACCGCTGCATATAATTTAAGTGCTAGAATAAATGAGTGCATCACCGACACTAATTGGCCTTTCCTTACCGAAGAAAGCGGCCGCCTTGGAAGCAATTTTTCCCTTCGGTTGTGTGAAAGCGTTCGCGTTGAAGCTTCGCACCCCGTTTTGCGCACTCAGACCTGAGGAAAATTTTTTGATGCCGTGATTCGCACCTAAAGATGCCGGAAGGTGTCATGTTCGGTGAATATGACACAGTTGATCCCTTCGCGGAACTGAATGAGCCGTTACGGCTAGTGCTTGTGTGGGATCTGCTGCAGCTTTCTCCAGCTATTCTCAGCAATTGCAACAGTGTCCCTGAAATTTCTCCACTAAATTGAAAAATATACTTGTCATAAACTCCTTCCTAACAAGCTTTGCAAATGTAGATAATAGCCAAACGGCTCTCTCAAATACTCATTGTGGGTGGTACAGCGCCAACCAGATGACGGACAAAAGCATGACAAGAACACAGACGAGCGCTGACGCGTAACAAATTTTTAGTGATAAAATCAAACATTTACACATGAAAATCACATGACACGACACAGCATCGAGCGCTTTGAGAAGCAATATCAAGAAAGTACAACAATCGCCATTCCTCTGACGTGGAGAGAAGTCCAATCAAAAGCCTACCACTTCCTCCCCTCCCAGCCCACCTGATTACTCCAAGTCAAAAAGTCTTGGATTATCGAGAAATGAGACCTATTTATCGACAACAACAAGGAAGGCTGGCTTACACAATGTGACCGCTTCTTTGCTGATGAAATAAGCTTCCATCATTTCCCTGGTCACCTTATCTCGGTGGCCAAACAAAATATCCGTCTGGTTACCAAGGGGCGGCAGTTTTTCTTTTTCTTTACACCTTTCCTGCAATCGTGATCTTTTAGGTAAGAATATCTGGAATCTGAGAGCTAATTGAGGTGTTCGCGCAAGCGAACGGTAATCCATCGACTGGTCTGACCTATGTAGACCTTATTGCATGATAGTGGAACTTCATAAACTACTCAGCATTCGCTGTTCACCAACCTTGACGTGTGGGAAATCTGGCATTTAAATTTAAATAAACTAAATTTTATCACCTTTTCTTCGCTGTCCTTAATGGCACGGCAGAGCCCGCACAACTTATTTGGCGCCGAAAAAATCACGTCAACATTAAACCATCCCGCCAGATTTTCCAGATTATGTGCTACTTTGTGTATATATAGAATAACCACCATGTCTTACATGTCTTGTCACTTTTTGAATTTACGAAATCCGTCATTACCATCCGCAATCACGTTTCAGAAGTTGTCAAAATAACTGAATCTAGAAAACCTACAGTTTTTAGCCTGGGAGCCTGGAACAGTACATTGAATCTTGGACACAGTGATGACACGAGTTCTGCACGCTCGAGCGAATGCAAGACATAGCAATGACATTTTTTACAGTTTGTAAGTGTCCAGAAGAATAGTTTAATATCTGTTTCTGGGACCTTGGGGAGTAAAGCCAACATAAGCGGTCGTTCTTCAAAAATAACTTATTGCTTAAAAACTGGAGAGATTCATTCAAAGGAACCTAAAAGGTAAACGACAAGCCACTAGCACACTCTCCAAACAACTGCAATATGTCTACTGTCTACTATTCGACTGTTGAAGCTAACTTTTTGAATCAGCTCCAAGAAGTCACCAACAAATCTAAAGATCCTCAATGCCATTCCATCACTATGTGTGCTAAGTTTTCTGACGATTTGACCTCAGAAAATATTGCCCAGTACAGGCGCCGCCTTGAATCCGGTACACATTCACTTTTTTTGCACATAGACGTCACCCCGCCAACCTAAATGAGTTGATTTTAAATGAAAATACAAGAGTTCAAGAAAGGTGTCAACACGCACTCCGCACTTACCCATAAAGCCAACTTCATCATTCTCGTCAGTGATGCATCGTCCACAACTAGCACCGCAAGATGGCTTTGTAAAAAATCTAGACACAGCGTGGTGTCAAGTGCCAGCTGCCAATATGAAGGCTCTGAAAGGGGTAATAATTTTATGTGCCTTGCGAAGAAAAACGATTCTAATTTATCATCTTTTGCTTTCTGCACAGCCGTCGCCAACGGAACAAGATTAGAGTGGTTCTGTAACAAGACGGCCGGCTCCTTAACACTGACAATCTACACTAACACGTTTAAACCACTTTTTCACGACCTGCGAAGCTTTTCTGCAAAAATACCGTCCTGGATAACAACAATATCACTTTCTTTATCTGACAGCACAAGCCGCAAATTGTTACCCTCGAAATAATTGACTAGGGAACGTAAGTCCTTACGTCGTCGTGGTGGTGGTGGTGAAAACATTTATTAATGATAGAAAGAGGCGTCGGGGGTCGTGGCATGAAGGGTCACGTTCTTACAACCACTAGGTGGTATCCTAGTCAGAGACTCCACTGGCGGTTGCCGCAGCCCGGGCGCGCTGCGTTAAGGTCCTTTGGGCGTCGAGGGTTCAGCAGCCGGACAGGGTTGCCTCCCAGTCCTCTCGGGTGGGGTATGGGATAGGGGTAGGGATGGGTTGTGCTGGTAGGACCAGACCTTGTGGTAGGTATCAGACACCTCCTCACAGTGCGAGCACAGTCTGTCAAATTGAGGATCGAAATGCTTTAGAGTTGCCGGGCCCAGCATCGTGTTAGTGAGCAGGCGCAGCTTGTTGGCTTTCTCCAGCCCTTTGAGCGTGATGGGAAGAGTTTAGTGCTTGGATTTGTAATAATCGCATATCTCTTCAAAAATTTAAACCGGATTGAAGTCGGAGTCCTGGTCGGCGTCGAGTCCCCTGGGAACTTTTCAGAGAGAGGGCATCCAATAACTTCTACTGCCAGAATAAGAGTAACGAGCTCTGCAAAGCAGATGGAAGTGTCACAGCCTTAATTTTTCTCTCTTTTAGTTCCAAAGCATATGTTTTGAAAACGAAGCTGCCCTAACAATTTAAATCCTGCCACGTTTACTGTAATTGCGTCTGCTTTGCCCACTGGAGCAGCTGTTCACGTCAGATGTGTGCTCGCAGCGTTCGGGTTGCTCTGAATTCATCAGACACTAGCTTTGATTAAATAGAGGTGATCCACTTAATGGAGTGTGTCGCAACATGTTTCAGGAAGTAAGTCGGACATTCATGTTATTGCAGACTGCAGATTTGCTGCACGTTGCGTGCGAGAAGTGTCCTCTTTATTTTTCGTCTTTTAGGTTGTCACAGCAAGCTTCGGTCAGAATTGATAACAAGGAAAATCGCTCGGTTTGTGGCGCAGCCACCGTTTGTCCGAGGCACAGCTTCGCTCAGAAATATAAAGTCTAGGGGAGTTTTCTTTTAAGATGAGGAGTGGTACTCTTGTTGCATCCGTACAAGTCCTAAGTTTGAAAGAAAGGACAACCGGAGTTCGTCTTTCTTACAAGAAATTTGGAACACAGCGGATGCATTATGACCCACGCAGAATGGCCTCGAAGAAACTCTCCCCTCCCGCTGGCCTCTGAACTTTCTCAAAGGGGCGCGCTTCATTGAATTTGACGTCGACAATGAAATGTAAGAGTGCGTGTTGAAAGAATGCTATTATCTTTTACCAAACCACATGAGTGATAGTTTTTTCTCAGCATTGTCAAATCATCTTTTAAAAATATAAAATTTTAAGAATGCGATAATCGTCGCTCATTTATTATTGGCTGACAGTGAATGGACTGCGTTCACCCAATACCGCGCACTTTTTTCGCTCGAAAGACCAGCTAGGGGGACTGGAACCAACCGGGTCTTTGAATAGTCTTCGAAGCAGAGAGAGATAAGGAGGAAGATGCAAAACAGTGATGTTAAACCGCAAAGTGTTTAGGTTCACCGCCATACGCTGGTGAAGGAAAACAGTACCTTGAAGGCCTTGACAGCACTCAACTGCTGTGGCCACTGTTAGGGTAGTGGTTTGCTTTGATAACGCAGTGTCCCTTCATGTGCTAGTTTTTGGCTGATGAACTGAACTGTAGGCCTTGGGCAGCCAGAACTATATGTAGCGTGTCCAGCCCTTGCAGCGGATTGTATGCTGCTGGTGTGCGTAAGCTAGAAAGCAGTGTGCGTGAGACATTCAAGAAGGACGTGAGCACTGCAATCACTTGCAGATCTTGGCCACGGTCTGCATCGTGGTTTTTGTTAGGATCAGCCGTAGGCGTTGCACTTTGGGAGTGTGGGAACGTCCCTGGCCCAGTGGAAGTACAAGATATCGGTAGTGGTTGCTAAGTAGTAGCTTAGGCAGTAGGTCCAGCGTCGCCATAAACAGGGCTCTCTTGATATAGTGCGGATTTGTGTGGATTTAGTGTGCTGCAAAGGTGCTGGTTGCACGTTTGCCGCGGCCTCTCTCTGCGTAGAATAGTTTCGCACTCTTTGCTTTAGTATCGTCTGCTCAGTATTCAGTCGGGGGCAGTTTTTCGAGGCAGAGTGATGAGGGCCACGGTAGTTGGAGCACTTCAAGACAGTAGCGCGGCAAATGTCGTCGCTGTCTTGCTCGGATCATCTAGGGCAGACAATGGAGATGTTGCAGACGCCGCACACGTCAACGATCCTCATGCACCTCCTGCACTGAAGCGGCTTAGGTACGAAAAACCAAACTCGGTGTCGAAGGTGCCCAACCTTCGACCTGACAGCAAGTAAATACTGTCACGTGGCATGAGTAGGAGGATTATGAAGCTGAATGACAAGGGGAATAATAAGCGATTTGGTTAGTATTCAACAAGGCTGTGAGGGAAGGATTTTTAGTTTCATTAGACCATTTTGATGACTGGAAACTTAAACGAGGCCAGAAAGTCAAATGAGGCAAGTTGGTATGTGACGGTTCCCTGGCTGAACGTCACATTCTCTGAGATCTTTAGCTGGGTGCCGAAACCAGATCAGTGTTACTAAGCGAGCGCAGTGCCATTATAGTTCTATAGTATTTAGGGGGTAGTAAATTATTTTTGTTCTTAAGCTCTAAATTTTTTAAAGCCGATAGATTTTAGAGATCTCTTGAAATCATACCAAATTCGTTATCTCAAGCAAAGAACCACGCATGTGTACACAGAGGTTTGTACGGCAATATTAGTGCAAAAGCACTATTGCTATGGGTAAACCGCGAGGAAAATGTTGCGCTGTTTGTGGGTTTGTGCAAAATAAAAGAAATAAATAATCGGAACATAATGATCTGCGACAGGGATTCAAACCTGTGGAGGAAGAAACAACGTTTGCTGGCCACTCCGCGAGATCACTATGCTATCGCCGCAGTTTTTTCTTTATTGCATAGAAATTGTGCCGAAAAGAAAAATCTAAACATGCTTACGCCACAACACACCAGGCTACCATTCCCCAGCACGACCCCACCTTCCAAAACGCCAAAAGTCTGGGAGGCACACACATGCATCCAGATAGGGCAGCCAGCTAGGCAGCTCCTTTGGGGCAGCATATATATGAGACTAAGTAGTCCCAGCGACGTCAAGAGATCATATGGCACAAAACAGTTTTCCTTACAGGCAAAAAACAAATACCATAGGGTGCGATGTCATTGTCCTTCTTAATTCGCTTAAATATGTCCAAGAAGAACATAGCATCAATTCACCTAATAAAACAATGGTCAATTATCTAAGGTGTATTGCATAGGCGGCAAATCACCGTCCATGGCGCAATCATCTCCTTAGTATGAAGCCATGCCTTTACAGGCAGCATGGATGTGTGCAGTTCAAAGATTATTTTTGCACTAGAAGAAATGCACATTCGCCTAACACGGTTTAAAACACTGCTGTCAAGGAACTCCAGAAAAGGTTGCCGAAACAACGCTACAGGAAACATACTCTAAGCGCCTGAGTCATCTGCCTTCTCGAGAGCTATACAGGCAGCCTAACGAAAAGCGCACAGTGAGGAAATTGATGGTGTCAGCAACTTGCTTAAGAAATCCCCATATAGGCCCCTCACGAGTGTGTGCAGAAGGTGCGAATAAGAAAGGCAAATGAACACTGGGACGCCTGATAGGCAGAGCTAATAAAATTGGCGGTTTGTTGAATAGAAAAGGAAAAAAACGCGAAACAAGTTGACGCGCGAATAAGTGAACAATGCCTATTTCACCAGACTCTAGAGAAAGAAATAGGTTATCGCGACCTTTGCTATGTCACAGCCGAACACGCCTTGTGTTAAACTGCAACACAATGTCACGCTGCACATTGCACATCGTCTTCTCCATCTAATAATGCTACTATCGAACTAATATTCATGTTTGGAGCTATGCGACGGTAGTGACAGAGAGATTTGTGCTGCATGCGCTGGTGTGGACAAGGTTCTGGCAGTAACGCGGCACAAGAGCAATACCCGCCGGCGTTGACAACGTTGTTGCAGAAACGCTACACTAGGCCGCAGATGTACTACTAGGGACAAAAGTTTCCGAGCGGGAGTTCCAGAAAAAACGTTTGTTGTAGCTCCGCCTCACTGCCCCTACGCCTGATATTTTAGGAATGCATTAAAGGCCCAAATGCTCCTCCCTCTCTTCACAATATCAGGCGAATGGGTAGTGGAGCTGAAATAAACGTTTTTCTTAGAAATTGCGTGCCAAGAACTTCTGTTCCTAGTAGTACATTTTAAAAATTAACAATGCCGAAAAAAGTTAAAGACACCCATAACTGGCTCTCTGGGTCACTGCACACCTCGATCGTTCTTTCAGGTACGTAGCGGTGGTGTCCATCTAGAAAAAACTGCGCTTCTGCACATTATTTCATGCTTAGCAACGCTAAACCTGCAGTGGTCGTTGGCGAGAGAAAACCGTGCTAACTATCATGGTAAGCATGGTATATTTGCATCCGGGTAATACCTTTCGTAACCAAATGCATGAAAACGAGCCACAGGCAAACCCACTACCTGTTGGTTAAACAAGCAGGGGTGAACTTTACGCTTCTAGTAGCTTTTGCTTTGTAATCAATGTACACTTGTCTCCGATATTAGTGATTATCTAACCGTCTCAAGGGAGCTCACATTTTTCATGCGGCTACCGAAAGTGATGTCAGACCAGTAGTGGGTCATTGCGCAGACAAAGTACCGTGCGCTCATCGATATCCTGAGTGCAAAAAAGTGTTCAGTCTATCTAAGTCTCCTGTCGAGTCAGCGCGCCTTAAGCTGAAGTGGACGCTGAACTTCGTACGCATAAGGTGTTGTGTGGACTGCGCATTCTCTCAAGCCAAGCATGTCCAGGTCAAGAAGGTAAACGCAGCTTTAGACACCCTGCTTTTGAATCCCAAGAGAGCTTGTCGGACGCGTTAGCGCAATGTTGACGAGTATTCACATAAAGCATATGGGGATAACAGACTCTTGACTCGAGGTAAATAAATAATGACAAGCTTAATTGGTTTAAAGAGTGATTGTTCTAGGTAGATCTCTTGGCAGCTGACAAGCATAAAACGAGTAATACTGGGCATATGATCAAAAACAGGGTGAAGGAAGAGGGTTTTTCCTGTCGCAAACTTATAACAATTGCGCTATGGTCTCATTGTAAACGAGAAGAGACCTAGTCATAGACAGTGCAGTGCAAGCCAGCAAGCGCCTCTTACCCCAGGAAGCTCAAGAGAGGCCAATCAGATGGCGATGCTGGGGATAACACGTATAAGGATTACAGTCTTTGCTCTAGCTCAGACTCCAGAACGCGTCGCCTCTTCCAGCTGAGCGCACGGTATGTGGAGACACCAGAAAAAATTGGCGCGGTTCTTTGTCGACGCAGTCTACAGAAATATGCTTTCACTGAACACACAACCAACTAACTGTATTACGAGGATATCCTGAAAAATGTGTCAGCGATAACCAAAAGCTGCCCAGAATGACAGATTCTGGCCTCCTCCGTTCTTCGCTTAACTAGAAGCGATTATAACCCTTATTTGCCCGATATTTTTGACTTAACGAAAACCCGAATGAATATGAGGAACAGTTGCGAATCGGTTCGGTACGGGGTTCAGCCCCATTGACTTCCTGAATTGCAGACATTGTTTAAGACAATCTGAGTTCTCAGTGCACGAAATGGCTTCAGTAGCGGTTCTAGGAAGTGACAGAATGCCACCTAGTCCACAAAAGAACATGAAGTAGCGCAAAATGGCGTCTTGAAAAAAATTCTTTTCTTAAATAATCCGTATTCGGCAATTCAAAAATGGCCGTGAAGGAGTTAAGCGTTTAAAATAGTGGCCGAAATCAGAAGGAAGGGAAAGAAACTGCGCCGAAAAAATACAGCACCATGTGAACGAGGAACACAGGGGCGTTGTACTGCCTAATTTTGTACCATTTGTAGAGCTGCGCTATAGCGTTATGGCTTTTGAAGATTGCATCATTTAGTGCTAGTTGGTCGTGTCGCTACTGCTTGTGGCGCGGCTATAGTTATACCTGTCTCGTTTTCAAGGGTATATCATCTCATTTCCGTCGTTTTACGCGATAGCATGAAAATATCACCGCAGCAAAAACCCAGGGCCGTCTCGCGTCGCTCAAATACTGATTGGCCGGATGGCAACAAAGTCATCACTGGTGTCACTTGCCCGGAAGTGACACCACCATAATGACGAACGGCCAGTGGCTGGAGGGCACTGACACAAAGCCAGAAGGCCAGCTTCGTCTGGTGAATTCTCCACCTTCCAACCGTGGCAAGCGTTGTATGTGAAGGTCTCAGGAAGAGCGCCCTGACGTTCTTCGTCACACTCGCGGTATCACAGGAGATCTATGTCCACCGCTACGGTCGAGGGTGGCGTTGGTGAAAACTCTCAAGGTTCGCATACACGCAAAACATAAATACCCACGAAAGCAGCAGATTGGACAGCCGTCACCATGGCTCAGTTGATAGAGCACCGGACGCGATATTCGGAGGTCGTGGGTTCATATCCCACCGGCGGCATGGTTCTTTTTCTGTTCTTTTATAAGTAATTTTCTTTTAAAATAATTCAGTGGCACGAAACATTAAAAAACTGTTGGCTTCCTTGATATATATATATATATATATATATATATATATATATATATATATATATATATATATATATATATATATATATATATATGAAGGAAGCCAACAGTTTTTTAATGTTTCGTGCCACTGAATAGTCTCGTCTTTCACATGATATAGAAACTTTAACCCTCTGCGTCGGCAAGATTATCCGCTGATGGCAGCTATAATTCCTATTCTGTCACACTAAATGCGGCGCTTAAGCGTCCTCCACATTTTTACTCGACGCTTAGGTACCACATGGCGCTCTTCGTTCCCTCCGTGCGTGTGGACGGTCGATTTTGTTTGGGCGTGAATAATTGTTTAAACAAGCGTTTAACAAGTGTGCCTGTATATGTGTCAAAAAAAAGCAGACGAAGCAATGGTTAGAAGAGAAAGCAAAGCGAAGGAATAGAAATGCAGTAGTAGCATGTATTTTTGAAGCCAGAGTAGGCAGGGTTGCAGAATGGACACAATATATTATGATTGTAAGGCATCTGCCATAACTTCTCTTCTCGGTTACCGGAACCCTGCATTCTACAGGCGTGTCGGGTACCCGAAATAAACGTAAAGTAGAAAGACATCGCCTACGCGTATTTATCGTTTAGTGGCTGGTGCCAAGCGCTTGCGCGTGCCAGAAGGGGTGTGTGTCGAATAATTTCATGCAAACGAATGATGAAGCCTAGCCTCAGTCTATGCCTCGATCCATGGAGCTGAATGCAGGAATTCTATCGCGGTCGATTCCTGCCGCAAGCCATGATAAATCATATTGGTGCTCTGCTAGCCATCTCGGGTTCCCCAAAGGATCCACATCTTTTGCTGTTAAAAAATTCATCACCATCATCATCATCATCAGCCTGACCACGCTCACTCAAGGGCAGAGGCCTCTTCCGTATCCTTCCTATTAATCTTTTCCTTTCCCAGCTTATGATTTCGTTAGTATTCCGTTCACGCAAGAGGTTGTAGCCTATGTGGACAAATAAAAATCTATTCTTTTCTGAAGAAGAGTCCGAAAGCTTACAAATGGAATGCAATAATTGATCAGTATATTGTGGACGTTGGGTCAACGCTAATAAGCTCAAGTTCAATAGGTTGAAAAGTAAGCACCTAATGTTCCACGCAGGAAACAAACTAATTCAACGTAGTTTCTTCCTTAGCTTTGCACGCTATTCCTTGGAACGAAATGAATCACAAACACTTTTCATAGTCATTTTCCATCAGCGTCTCTGATGGAATGCAAACATAATTAATTTAAAAACAAGTCTCTCAAGGTCTTGGTACAAACAATTATAGAAAGATTCAATGCATAACTGTGCTTATTTCTTACAGAATTCGATTCTAGTATTGTTAGTCTGGTGCACCACGACAAAGCAGAATTTTCCCCCGTTGTTCATTGTGCAGAAAAGGTGTTTCGGACCATCTGTTATTTATGAACTCAACAACATACACTGCGTTACTTGCATAAGTCTTGAAGACAAAATTCTACTTCGCACTGCTGTGTTTGATCAGAAATAAATTAAAACAACACTGAGTTCTTTCAATGCGAAATTTAAAATAAGATGATGCACACTACCGCATAGAGAGGAGAAATGTCACTCCTCGAATTAGTATAAAAATTCTGGTGTGCAGATAACATTTTATTCCGGGTTTAACAGTTAAACTCTCTCAGATCTACATCTTATCTCTAGATTTCAAAACTGCTCTTTCTTCTGAAGAGGTTGTTATACTTCGCGCTCTCTAAATTGCTTGCCATTGATATTTGTTTAAATAATGTCCGATTACTGGATGCGTATGTTTCATATCCTTGGTGCTTGTTACCTACTGCGCGATTCAAAGGAGGTAGTTTCATTCCATCAGAATCATTGGTTTCTGTTTGGTATTGCTGCATGTATCTTTTCTCAAGCAATTTCACAAAGTTATCCTGCACACGTATTCCAATGCTTTCTGTTTTCGCTTGGTGCCTATGCAAGGAAATGCGCAAAAAGTACATGGAAGAAAAGAGCACATTTTCCTTGATTACAACCGACTCGCCCAAAAAAATGAACTCTTAAATCACATTGTCCGTCAGGCACGTAAGGAAGACTTAGCTACCTTCAGCTCTGAGCTACAATATTCTTGATGGTCTTAAAATTAAAATTTTGATTTCCAATAACGAAATTATTTTTAACTACGATTAGAAAAATAAACCAAACGGTACATGGCATAGTCAGAAATGCACTCCCTTGCATACTGAAGGACAACATATATTTCAGCAGAAAATGGAGGCGTGCGCAATAATTGAAGCAGTGATGCAGACTCTTAGGAGCAGCTAGAAGGTCGTATTGTCCTCGTTTGCAGAGGTACCGGAGGAGGCGCCCTCGGATGCCTCTTCTGTCAATTGGTCTTGTGTCGGTGCATTGGTATGGGATGCTCGAGCAGAGGGTAGAGGCTGCGCAGTGGTATCAAGCATCGTGTCCGTGATGGTCACAACGTGGACAGTCGTGTTTTGTTCCACAGTGAGGTCGTAAGCCAGCCCCCGCGGTAACCTGTACGTGGCCATGATGATAATCACGCTGAGCACGAAGAGTCCAGCGATGAACACAGCTGTCGCGCTGAAGGAAGCCAGACCACCCGGAAGCGAGTGAGGCCCCTGGGTGACTTCGGATGAGTTGAGCGCGACAAGGCTGAGGTGCCTTTTGTCCTCATCGGGCGAGTCTCCTGGTTGGCTTGGCGAGGATGTCGGTTTGATTGTTCTTTGCGGAGGGACACATGCGGCCGGCACTTGAGGTACCATTACGGTTTCGCTGACAGTTCTCGAAGCAACGTTGTCCTTCAGCATGGTTCTTCGTCTTCCTTCTCGTCATGCGAGGCAAAAACGGCATGGCATTTTTGCATAACTGTTATAAACTTCTTCGCTGCATTACGCAATACATGCATTACGCGGTCATTAGTGCTCTGGTGCGTCTTAGGTGAGGATGAATTTGTTCTTTGTTTCTTTAGCGTTGTGCGGGACAGACATCTCTTACCCGCGTTTTAGCTGCCTAATGGCCTGAGGTTTCCTACAGAGTGCGTCACCATGTGACATCCTTCCGGCCGACAGCTCCAAGGGGCGGCTAACACTCACAGCTACATTATCTCACTTTGAAATAGCAGTTGTAATGCCAAAGCGTTAAAGGCCCCGTACCCGGAAAATACGGCGTCGGCGTTGTGAGCGATAAATAGGGTGAGTTGGGTGGCCCACACAGCCCCCCCGGAGAAGCAACCAAGATGGGCAACCTAGGTCAAGTGACGTTGTGGGGTCATCCCAACGTACCTAACGAATTGTGATCAAATTAACCGCCCTGGTAAGCAGCAGTTAATTATTCATCAAAAGATGTTTCACAGAAGATGAAGTTGGGTCGAACAAGACTCACCGGTGGCAGCACCTGCCAACGCATGCCATTGGAGCATCCTTTAACCGTCGCACCATTCCGCAAAGAATGGTATGAGGACTCTCAGGGACATATGAATATAAAGTTGAGAATGACCACTTTTACATATATGAATAATATCTCATTAACTCTACGGCCTCATACCACTAATGCAGAGCTTAAGCGGGCCCTCCAATTAGTTTAGCTTGTATAGGACGATAGCGACTTGTGAGGTTGCATTCAAAGATAGTTTTATGTCTATATTTAAGATCGGTAATACAGTAAGTCGCTTAAGTATTCCGCACATCGTATTGAGAGTGCTAGCGTGGACCGCACACGTCAGCACACGTCAGCCCACCACACACATCACCATATAATTGGCGGACTGCCCCCTTTTTTGCCCATGATAGGCAACATAGCAGTCCTCCTTCTTTAAGCGGTTTACTCCTTGAAATACTCTGGCCTTTGTGCCTGGCCTTCGTCTCTGCCGCACCGTAGAAGGGTGCCGCTGAAGTAATGACTAGTCGCGAGAAGATGCACTGGAGAGCAACCAGGGTCGCACAAGCCCCGCATGTGGCTGCACTTGCCATCGGAGAGCAGTGGCGCATGAGTTAACTGCTGTGCCACTGCGCCAGGAGTGGCATCAGGACTCCTAGGGACCAATATATGTTAAGTAAAAAACACTAATTCTACATATATCAGCATTAATACATTAAAACTATCACGTCACACAATTAACGCACAGAGTAAGTGCCCCTCCAAGTTTTTGACAAATCGAGGTGTCGAAACAAAGGCTTAACTCTTAAAGCTTTACTTGCCGCCATACATTAAGAGAGAGAGAGAAAGACAGAAAAGCAGGGAGGTTAACTAGGCAGCGCTCGGTATGCTACCCTACACGTGGGAAGGGGAACGGAGGGAGAGATAGGAAAGAGAGAGAACAAAAGGAGACGATCACTTTTCCACACGTCCTTTGGCCGTTACTTGAAGGTACACAGGACACACACTGATAGTTCACAATCTCGCACTCAGTCCTGAGACCAAGAACTTGAAAAGTGCCTTCAAAGCTGTCCTCTGTGATGAAGGCATACTCCAAGGACCCAGAATCTTGTCTTCAGTAAGGGCCCGATGATCTAAACGGCTGAGTGTTGCAGCCAGGAGTGCACGCTCACGCTGAAACCGAGGGCAGTTGCAAAAAAGATATTCTATAGTGTCGTCGCACCCACATATCTTAGACGCATGAAAGTCTGCCATTGCGATTAAGTGGGAGTAGCATTTGTGAACGCCACTCCCAACCACAGGCGACACAACAGCGTAGCATCGCAGCGGGGGAGGCCAGACGAAGGACTGAGTTGGAGGAAGGGGTCAAGGCGGTGCAGACGGCATGTCGAGTTGCTAGTAGAGGACCATGACGCTAAAAGCTCTCTTCGGCTAAGCATTCGCAGATGTCTTGCTGCGTCGGCTCTTGTCAACGGTATCTGGACAATGTTGGCACTGCCGTGAGCCGCTCGAGCTGCAGCGTCAGCTTCGTCGTTTCCAACAATGCCAGAGTGTCCCGGTATCCACTGTAAGACGTTATGACTCTCTTCCTGCGCCTGGTGTTGGAGAAGTCTTAATTCAGCTACGAGTTGATCGTGATCGCCATTGCGTAAAGCAGAATTAAGACACTGTAAGGCTGCTTTTGAGTCACCGAACACAGCCCGATGTACACCGATGTACTGCACAGCCGCACGAAGAGCGGCCAATTCTGACCCGGTGGAAGTTGTCCGATGCGGAGTTTGCTGGATAATACTGGTCTGTCTCGCAGGAATGACCACGTCATAGGTTGAACTTGTACCTGAGACCGAACCATCTCTCTACACATGAGTGCGGTCACTATATGCGGCGTAGTGTAGGGAGAGTGTCAACTGATTAATGGCTGGTGTCGATAAGTTAATTTTTTCGTTATGCCCGGAATTGTAAGGCGCACGCTTGACTCCCGCAGACACCACAGCGCAGAGGAAGACCTGGCAGCCGGGGTGAACTGTGATGGGATGGACGACTGGTGGGCTGCTATAACCTTTGAAAACGTTGCGTGTGGTCTTTGATTCACCACTGACACAAGCTGGTGCTGGGGAATCCTTGTTAGATGCCGTATGTGGATCCGCAGGGTGTCAATGGTTATACACGTAGAGAGTGGGTGGTCCTGGGCGATTGCCATGGTAGCAACTGTTGATGCGCTGCGAGGGAGACCCATGCAAGTGCAAAGTTCCTGACCTTGTATAGCTTGCAGGGCACGCAAATTAGACTTGCATGTGCTTGAAAGCATTGGTGCACTATACCACAAATATCCCAAAAAAAGCTCTCTGTAGAGTTGCAGCTTTGATAGAATCGACAATCCCCATGATTTTCCGCCAAGAAATCTGAGCATGTGTGTGATAAAGATTACTTTTTCTTTACAATGCAGCAATGCGGGCTCCATGACAAATTTCGATCTAAAGGAATTCCTAAAAAACGATGAGATGCACGATAGGCAATGACATGGCCTTCAATAGTTAGCGGATAACGGGTCATACTTTTGAGCGTGAATGCCACGATAGCGCACTTCTCGGCTGACACACTCAGACCTTGCCCTCGGAGATAGGAGGAAGTTACGGTTGCTGCCCACTGAAGTTTTGCTCGCACCTGGAGACGCGTCACAGAGGAAGCCCAGATGCAGATGTCATCGGCATACATAGAGATATGGACAGTATTAGGTAGGTACTCCTGTAGTCTTATAAGTGTTAGATTAAACAAAGTATGACTGAGCACTCCGCCCTGGGGCACGCCCTGGTAGGTGTAATGCACGGGCGTGGAGCCAACTTCACACATAATAAAAAGTGTCCTTTTGGTCAGATCGCTTTGGATCCACCTATACACCCGTTCACCGATTCCAACAGCCTCTAGCGCATCAAGGATGGCCTCATGTGTCACGTTATTGCATGCACCTTTGATATCAAGAAAAAGCGCCGTGCACATGCGCTTGTGGCGTTTCTGTTGCTGTACTGTGGACACGAGATCAATGACTTTTTCTATAGAGGAGCGACCCCGTCGGAAACCCGCCATGGCGTTAGAAATCACGTTATTGCTCTCAAAATACCACTCAAGACGCGCTAGAAGTATTCTTTCCATGACTTTTCCCACACAAATGGCCAAAGATATTGGCCTGTATGATGACAGGTCGAGCGGGAATTTCTCTGGTTTTAGTAATGGTATCATGCGACTGGATTTCCACGAGTGGCTGTAAAGGCTGAGTAGCTCTCTACGCGCGTCGTCGCCAAGGTGGTACAGCGCAGCATATGTAATGCCGTCTGGACCTGGTGCAGACGAACGCTTATATTCTGCAAGGGCAGCATCAAGTACCTCACGAGTAAAGGCAACATCCATCGCTGAATCCCGTGATGCAGGAGGAACACGCTGGGAACCCGAGGTAGTCACTGCACCCGCGATCATCCTGCAGAAGTCAGTTGCAACATCAATCTGATGACGGTTTTGATGTAGAGCCAATGCATAGAAAGGCTGTCTTTGCTGTGGAAGCGTTCGAAGCCCGCGCACTGTCCGCCAAATGAGGGACAAGGGCTTTCCAGGATGAAGAGGTTGACCCAAAGACTTCTAGCGCTGTTCCGCCAGCGTGTCCATTCGTCGCTTGATTTTCCTCTGCATACGACGCGCCTCTCTCAGGTCCTTTACGCATTTGGTCCGTCTGTAACGTATTTCTGCACGCCGACGAAAGGCTCGTAGGTGGTCTAATTCGACATCAAATTCGGTGCGCATTCTAGTTGACGTGAGGAAGCCTCTAGCAGCCTTCATTGCTGTTGCTATAATGTCCTCCAAACTCGAAGTGAGGGCTTCTTTGCACACCTCTTTCATTCGAGTTTTAAATGCCGTCCAATCGATGTGCGCGTGTTTCGCTCGGCCGGACGCCCCAAGACCTGAATCTTGAGGTAGGTGGGTATGTGGTCAATGCCGTGGGTCTCCATATCACAAAACCACTGGACACGCCAGCGCAGAGACCGCGAAACAAACATCAGGTCTAGGCAACTGCTGTATGAACTGCCTCGCAGGCATGTCAGGCTGCCGTCATTCATTACGTAAAGTTCGTTTTCTGAAGCAAATAAGGCCAGAGTCCTCCCTCTGGTGTTGACTGTAGGACTTCCCCAAAGTTGGTGGTCGGCGTTAAAATCTCCGCTAATAATGCAAGGAGCCCGCGTTGACTGCATATATGTCTTCAAGCTCTCGCAGTCCAATTGAGAGGAGGGGCAGACATACGCCGCTATCAGTGTGAACTCTATGGATCATTTTTTGACTATGAAACACACGTACTGACTGTCGTTGTGGGGTTGAACTGGGCAGCAAACGTACGTTATGTCGGTGCGGGTGTAGACCAGAACTTTGCTGCGCTCCCCGCATGTCGGAGCAAAGAAGGGCTCTTACCCGGAAAGCCTGATTGCTTGGGATAAGTAAGTTTCACAGATGACTGATATCGGGAAGTGGCTGCTGAAAACATATTGCCGAAAACTTAAGATTCGTGGCTTTAGGCCTCTTACGTTCCACTGGAAGACCCCAGCGCCCCTGACTTCCTCACGAAACGTAGGAAGCTGGCCAGCAATTCTTTTTAAAGATCTTGTAGTGCTGGAACCAGATAGTAAAGCACCAGTAAGATGCTTCGAGCGGTTGACGATTGCAGGGCCTGCGTCAGAGGGCGAATGGCGTTTACCACCGTCCTGAGGATCACGAGGGCTTCTCGATCTTGCTCTGGGAGCCTTTCTCTAACGACAGGTGAGCTCGGCAATGAGAGCTTGCGCTGAGGAGGCCTGACGCGTAGGACTTAACGGTGCAAGCGCTGGCCAAGCACCAGCACACGAAGAGGTCTGATTATCCTTGGCGGTATTTCGCGGACTGGACACACATGTACGTTGCGGCACGGGAGGAGGTTGAGACGGAGGTGCCGCGGGCGCGTCTATGTGGTTGCTTTTTGCAATAGATTTTCTCGAGTTCTTCTTGCGGCACGAACGCCTTTTCCGATCAGTCGCGGTAGCTTCACGGTGCGTAGAATTGTCACGAATCATTTTCTTTAGAACGGCACGCTCGTTTTTGAAGCGCGCACAATTCATAGATGAGGCGTCATGAGGCCCGTTGCAGTTGGAACACTTAAGCACTTGTGCATTACAGGACTCAGCGCTATGAGCTCTGGCACGAGGGCACACTCTCGTGTTGTCGCAGACCCCGCTCACATGACCTAGCTTCAAACATTTGGGGCACTGCCGGGGTTTCGGAATAAAAGGCCGCACGGCATGACGTAAATGGTCCACCTTCACGTGTGATGGAAGGCTGTCGCCTTGGAACAAAATCTTCACACAACGAGAATTGCCCAGACATGATACCCGTAGAATTACGGTGCCATCATTTGCCGGCTTCACGAGTATGGGCAAATCATCTCGCGTGATAGCCTCGTCGGCATCATAAATTACGCCGGAAGAGGACTCGTTCCCGCCGAGGGGGATAACAGTACGTACTGATAACCCGCCCAGCTGAGTTATGGTCCGCAGTGGTTCCAGCGCAGCCGCATGGTGGACATCAGCGGCTACAATGTTCTTCCGCGCATTCACTCGAATATTTTTGATTTCGTTAGGCACGAGCGCCTCGAGTTCTACAGAGACGACTTGCCTGTTAAGACACCTCGTGTTGTCGGCTGGCTGCACAGGAAGGACGAGAATGGTGTGTGTGGTGTGTGCCGGTGTGTTGCCACTTGTTTTTACAGTGGACTCACTGGATGACGATCCGGCTCTTAGTAGTCTTCTCTTGGTCCTCCGGCTGAGGTAAGTCTCAAAGCAGTCCTCACTACTGACCTCGCTGAGGTACTCGATGGTGTCATCGCTGTAGGGGTCGCTCGGACGGCTGCATCGCTTCCTCGAGGAGCTCGAGGAGGAGGCCGCCAGGCCATTCGCATGCTCCGGAGGGTTCAGATCCATCGCTGTAAAATGGGCGACGGTGTCCCCGCAGTATACACACAAAAACACAGAAAAAAGTTGGAGACCGCCTGAAAACGTTCCACAAGGATGCACTTCGTCGTCTTCCTCGCCACACATTAAAAAATATCCCGTGCAATACACGACCTAGAACAAGGTCATTTCGAGTACAGCGTTTAATATTCAGTGGGTTCCAATAAATTGCTGGTGCTGCTGGGAAAAGATTATACGCAACAAATCCAAAGAAGTGCAAGCGAACACCACCGATTGGACTTTTAAGGTAGACACTTTATGGATGCCACCTGGGGCGACAGTTGCTTCATTACGACAAAAAAGGCTTACTAAAGTTTATTCCTCCTTCTGTAGCATAGCGACCTCAAACAGTTGTTTAACTGTTCTGCTCTTGCGATAATTGCAGTCGGCTGTGCGCATCTGCATCTGCAGCTGTTGAGTAGGTCTGTGCTACACTTCATAATCACATGCAGTCATTATCAACGACCATCGCGGCATTCTTGAGGAAAAGGCTTTGGGCACGCAAGTTTTGTATGGTGCAGAAATCCCAAACGGCTTTTCGTCAGTCACTATCCAGAAGTGGAGTCTATAAATGAACTTGTGGTGCATCATAATAGTGAAAATTATGGCCAAATCATTCTGGTCATTTTGTGAAGATTTTGCTGGGTTGCTGTCATTGTTCGAAAACAGTTTGCTGTCCGCAGTGCCTAAATTCCTTCAATGCGACTTAAAGATACCCTCAGACCACGTGGGGAAGCATCACAGGCCAATACTAGTTGTTTCTCGGTACTGTAGTGAGTGACGATTTGAGATCATTCCATTAGCTGCTTGGCTTGTCTGAATGCGTTAGCTTCCTTGCTGTACATTTCCAACCACGACCACATTGCAGCAGCCTGTAGAGATTCAAAGTTGTGTGCTGCTCATTGCAAGAATAAATTGCCGAAGTTGAGGGCGGAAAGAAATGTTTGCAGGTTATTTCACTTTGGTTCTGGTGCTTCCTCAATAGCCTTGACTTTCTACTCTCTGCTCTATTTTTGACCTGCTGACCTTTTACAGTAAAACTATACCTTCATTCACACCAAACAGGCACTTGTCTTGGTTTTGCCGAACACCATCCTTGTGGATTCTTCAAAGGATCACGGGCGTTGTGATCTTGTTCATCGTTTTTGCCTATCACGATGTCATCGAGGTAAACGTGAACGTCATCACGGCCTTGGAGCAGCTCATTCATTCAGCGCTGGAAAATCGGAACTGCTACTGCAGGTCCAAATGGAAGGTGTGTGACATCAAGACCATCATATTTGCTGATGGTCAGAGGGTCAGCTGTTTCCTTATCTACTATCAGTTGTTGGTCTGCGTGATCAAGATCAAGCTTGTAAACCTTAAACATCCTGACAGTTTTGAAAATATTTTTGCGGGTGTCGGCACCAGGAAAGCGCCATTGGACAAAAGAATTTACCGTGCTTTCATGACCAGCACAGATCCTCACTCTGCCGCTCTTTTAGAAAACCGGAACAATCTGTGTCTCCCATGCGAAATGCCGTACTGGCTGCAAAACTCCTTGCCTGACAAGTTACTCCAGTGCTTCCTGAACTCTCGGCTGAAGAGCAAATGGAACTGGAGGAGGCTTGAAAAACTTTGGCCGGGCAGTGGCTTCCACTTTCACCTAAATAGAAGGTCCATGGCCTCCGCCCAACCCTGGTTGGAAAATTTTGGCTTATTTGTGCAGCGGCGTTGCGATTGATGAGTGCCGGACGCTGGCCGTCGCCCTCGGCTCATGGATCTTGACTTGAGTCCCAATAGCCTTGAACTAGTCTCTGCCAAGCAAGCTAACTTCAGTTTCCGTGATAACGACTAGACGCAGTCGATCTTGTCTACCCTTGGATTTGAACTGGACAGTCATGGAGCAGGGTACCCGCAGCTCTTGTGGACTGTACGCGCGAAGTCTCAACTCACACGGCTGTAACCCGCTTTTTGACAGACGTAGGCGTCGCATAGTCCTCTCGGTAATCAGGGAGACGACTACTCACGAGTACACTTCTTTCTCAGTTGGCTGTCCGTTGATTTCCACCGACACTCGAACTTCCGGCTCTTCAGACGTTACTTGGAACATTACATAAACGTCAGTTGTTCCGTCGCCGTGATCAAGGTGGTGAACTTTTTAATGCTCAAAAATTGTGTATGGGAGTCAGAAGTCTTCGCTATGTGGTTGGTATTCTTAGTCCAGGACTCCGCGGCCGCTTTACCAGAGTCCTTTGGGACACTAATATGGAGCAGTTAAGGAGCGCAGTCTTGATTCCTTTCGGGTAGGGGAAGAGGGAAGGTGAGGGTTCTCAGTACATGCCCACACAATGCGAAAGATATCGAACATCTCTCCACATTGCAGGCAACGCCCATCTATGTTTGGAATCAATGTGTTTGTCTGCGGCAAGATACAGAAGGGTTCCTATCTGCAGGCGCCAGAGAGTTCGCTCCTCTGCCTTACCCAGCCCCAGGTAGGCTGGCTCTTCGGCCCATCATTTTTGCATCGGGGACGCCTGCTTCGCTTTAGGTTTAGTTTAGCAAGTCTTCACAATGCGACGGCGCTGCTTACAGTAATGGCATTGCTCATGCCAGAACGGGCATTCGTGAGCCTCGTAAACCCCTGTGCAGTGAAAGAATTTGGTGCTTGTCTGTGTTCCACTCTCGCCTTGTGCGTACGTTCCGCTAGCCTTATCAGCTGGTGCCCAAATTCCTGAACACGACAAACTTCGTTCGGTAGCGTCCCACCAATTTTCTTGGTCTCACGATGTGCATAGTCCACTGCTGTAGCTCTGTACCTTGCCATCATGAAGGCTTGTTTGGGCTCGGTAAGTAGCTGCCGCTGCGGAGATTCATTGTGGAGAACACAGACCAACCTGTCTCGGAGAATGTCGTCCAGCGTTTACACAAAATAGCAGTGCTCAGACAGTCGGCGACGTTCGACATCGCTGTCAGCAATGCTCTCCCGCCGATTGGATTGGATTGTAAAACATTTATTGCGTCGAGAGCAGGTTGCAGGGGACACATACTAGATGACCGCTAGCCCATGGCTTGCGGCGACCTCATTGACCCGCTCGATTTCCCGTACTTGAATCTTAGGGTCCGAGCAGACCAGCACGGCCTCCCACTGCTCGGGAGAAGGGAGCTGTATCAACTCCGCCGGAGGTGGATCATTTGCGCTATTCCACAGAATGTGGTCGTATGTGGCCCTTTCATTACATTTATGGCAGTTTGGGTCGTACGGACCCGGGTACATGAGGCCAAGCACTGCCGGATTCAGAAGGAGGCGTGTTTGCAGTCCGCGCCAGGTAACTTCCTGCGCTTTTGTTAACGATTTGTGGGGAGGGGGATATGCGCGCCTCTCCAGCCTAAAATGATGGGTGATATCATGAAATGAGATCAACCCGTCCCTCGTGAAATCCGGGTTTGAGGGCGCGCTCACTGCCCGGTCGATGAAACCTCGGGCTTGCGCGTGAGCCGCCTCGTTCCCTGGATTACACGAGCGGGCCGGGGCCTAGATCAATTCAACTTATCTAATCGGAATGAGTGTGTTTTGAAGAATGCGGAATGAGGTAGATGCAATACGGCCCGTTGCGAAATTGCGAATGGCTGTTTTCGAGTTGCTGAATATAATATCAGCACGTGTGTTCGCTACAGATAAGGCTACGGCCGCTTCCGCCGCCGTCTCGGAGGAGGTGGTTTCTATCGATGTGGACGCCAATATGGTACCGTTCCTGTTCACCGCGACCAGTGCAAATGCTTTTCTCGAAGTTTGTCGGTATTCCGCTGCGTCCACGTACGAAACATTGTCGTTTCGGTCGTATTTGGTGTGTAGGACGTGAGCTCTCGTTGTGCGTCGGCCTTCGTTCTTGTGTAGGGGTTCAATCAAACAAGCTTTCCAGATGTGCGTGGGTAACTGCGTTTTCACGTCCCTCCCTTGTAGCTGCTTGCACAAATTCAGTCTGTACAGGATGGCTCTTCCCGCACTCGTACGATCGTGTCGTCCGAGCTGGGAAACGAGGTGCGCCTCGCACAGCTCCGACGGTGTGTTGTGAACTCCCACGGCCAGCAACCATTCAGTGGACGTACTGTGCGCGACTTCAAGGGCCGCCTTGTAGGCCTCCCGGATTGTAGCTTCGACCTTGTTCCTATCCGCTAGATGCAGTTGCTGGTAAGGGAGGGAGTAGACGACCATGCTAGCTAAGCACGAAAGCCCCGAAAAATTCAAAACTGGTTTTGGGGAAAGGAAATGGCACGGTAGCTGTATAACTTATCTCGGTGGACACCTGACGCTGGTCACGTTCCCCGAACTGAAACCGTTTAACGATGACGGCTTGCTTCGGGTTGGAGTGCGTCTTCAATTTGGACGCGACGTCGTCGTAGCGCGTCTCTAAAGGCAGCCTCGGTGAAAATGAGAATGAAAATTTGTTTTGGGGGGACACTAAATGGCACAGTATCTGACTCTCATATTGGCGGTCACCTGAACCGCGCCGTAAGAGAAGGGATAAAGGAGGGACCAAGAGACGAAAGGAAGAAATAGCTGCGGTAGTGGAGGGCTCCTGAATAATGTTGACCACCTGGGGATCTTTGACGGGCACTGAGAGCGCACAGCAGACGGCCGCCTTAGAGTTTCACCTCCATCGAAACGCAGCCGCCACGGTAGGGTTCGAACCAGGCAACTTCGGATCATTGCCCGAGCGCCCTAACAAATGAGCCACCGTGGCGGGTCGACTGCGAGCTAAAGAACGAATTACGGCATAGGTTGCGCCTCCACACAACGTGCAGAACATGACACGCGTCTGCACACTTGATGTGATGCGAACAGCAAATAAAAAAAAACTCCAGGATTTCCAGTCACAAAGGCCACACATCAACGGTACTGTGGCCGAATGCTTCAAAAGTTCCAAGTGTGGCTACCGACGCCAGCTGCAAAGGTTTGTCATCCTTCTGCTGGGTCATCTTGCCACGCGTTGCCTTTGCCGGTAAGACCTAGTCGCCGCTACATTATGTCTTTATTGAACATCTGTATTACTGTTAGACGCGTACGTATTCCGCACGTCGTACTGAGAGAACTGGTCCACATCACATACGACCGTACACCACACGCCACCAGGGCACTGGCGCACTGCTCCCTGCTTGCGGCTATGGTAGCCTACATTACAGATAGCATACCCGTGTTTAGCTAAACTATAATTTCTTCCGCAATTCGCGTCAAAATTAACAGCATTCTAACCTTCTTGCAAAATTTTATTACAAGTATATATTGGTATAATACACTCCTTTGCTGTATAGACCTTGTATAGGTCTGATATGGCTTTTAATTAGACTAGGTGAAAGTCACATGTCGGTTGTGAAATATTATCAGCAACCTTTATTAATTCAGCGATTACTGCGATTCAGTTAGGAGATCATCAGAGGAGGCAAACCTGCTCAGCTTTAAGTTGAATACCAGCTGATCCTGAACGGAAGGCAGCCACCGTCTGCGTAATCGACCGCGCGCTAGGTATGGCTGCTGCAGCACCCACACCAACCACCAACACCTTGGAAACATAGTAAGCAGATATACCGCTAGCCATTGTCTCCGTTCCGCCGACTCACACCTTATATGAGCTCAATGCCCTAATTGCAGCAATGAGCTCGTGTCCCTGCATGGTGCCAGAATACTCTGATGCTATGTCATCTGCTCCTCTAAGGTTGTACTAGTATGGAACTACTAGCATGTACTAGAATGGTCATGAGTCGCTGCCTGGCAACTAGCGTACGCATGCTGTCACCCGCGAAAGTGCCGCAGTCATCGAGCAGAGTCCCTCACTGGAGAAAGTGCTAAACCAGTATCCAAGTCTGCGCCAGCATGAACGCCTGGGCAGGCAAAGATATTCAACACCGCAATAACGACTCATGGGAGACGAGGCCGTCGTCTGGCGACAGCTGCAAACCAATGCATATACTCGCTTGAGCATCCGACATACTACAACCCCCCCCCCCCCACTTTATCAAAGATGTGCATTCATTGCATTTAATAGTCCTCCCTATTCCATACCACTGGCCTTTCCAACTCAACCCGATGCTCCCCCCTATCACCGAACCCAACCCCTCCCATTTGGAAAACGTGATGTCCAGCTCAGAGCTCAACGATCAGCATATTTTGATAAACCGGGCCAGGTTAACGGCAGCCGCTGCAGGTGCCCTGCACTGAGGGCCCCTCTCGGGCGTTATAAGCTTCTTTTTAGAGAAGAGAAGTGTTTTATATGGTCATTGTTGACATCAACTCCTATTAATTACTTTGGCTGATCTGGTGCTTTCGAGACGACAAACTGGGGGTACTGCCTGGCTTCTGATCAATATCACCGGTGGTAAGGGCGGAAATATTTTTATGAAGGGCCACAAGGAAACAACAAAAATTAACCTTTTCGGAAATAAAGCTTGGCTGAGAAGGGATTATAAGAGAAGTGAGGTAATTCAAGGTCTATCCTTATGCTCGTGTTTACAGGCCTACATGGCCTAGTCTTACTATGATCCGTTCAGCGACTGACCCCTGGAAGCTGTCACCGATTCCCTGAACCGGCATAAGCGCATGCACCCTCCAGCGTTGTGGCAGCAGTCATTATTGTAGAGCAGTGCACTGCTGAATAATTGCGTTTGATCTGTCTGCTCTCTTTCTGCACGGCCTCTGATTAATCACGGTGATTATTTTATTGCAGCAGAAAAAGTTTGTGAGCGGATTATGCTTTTATTTCGGAAAGAGGACTTCAAAACGGCTGCACTTTTCAGGTTGTTTTTTACAAAGGACAGCAAGGAGACCGTAGATGTTATCCACCCTTTGTCACAGGTGAAAACTACAGCCACTCGAGCAGTTATTTGTATCCACCGAAGTATCGAAGTTGAAATGCAGGCCAAGGATCCGAAATCAAGAGTACGAATGCAGCGGCTGTTTGTATTCTTTAATGGAGCGTCGCAGCAGCGTGCAAGGCATCCACGTGCCTCCTAGAAAAGGGTTATCGAAAGAAGTGCGAAAGGAAGTAATCATGCGCCACATGTAACAATGCATGTGTGGCTAACGCAAAAGACACCCGCCGTTCTATTTAAAAATGCTTCCAAAAGCTTTCGACATGTATAGCACCAAAATATACTTTAGTGACGCATTTCAGGCATCGCTATCCAGAACATGCCTTGATGCTCGGAACAGCGGCGTCTTTGCATGTGTATGTGTGCTGATGTCGTGTATCATTCCATCCATAAAACAGTTGAGAGTATCCTCTATCCTCGCCGTACAGTTCTCTTTATCTTCCTTGAAATATACATATGACAATAAATGATGAAATGCCCGGAAGCGCTGTTCCTGACCGCACGCCGAGATAAAAAGTGCAAAAAAATTCACAGAGTAATCACTTCACAAGGTAATTCGAAATTTTATTGGAGATATGATCTAATTTTGATTTCGCGATATATGGAGGTAAACAGTTTAATAGAGAAGTGTATATATGTGCAGTTCCGGATCATTCATCTCTAGTCCACCGCTTAGTCCCTTCTCGGACGGTACGTTTAGTAGTTGCTGCCGCAGACGGAGCCCCCCACATTCTTCGGCACTCGCCATAGCCACCCTAGAAACAATCACCCGCTCCTTCTCTTTTGCAGTCGCAACGACAGCGACTTCCTCCTTGACACTCACGGCGGTTAACATGGTAAAAAATCTCCTGCGTTCCCTCTGTTGGTTACGCCGACAACACCGGCGCTCAACGCAACTAACGGGGTTTAGCAGCTGCGCCGTGAAAGGATAGAGCGAGAAACGAAAAACTCTACGAAGCGAGAGTAGGCGCAGTCCTCGTCGCAGTTCATCGCATGAGCTGTGCGACGTCCAAGGGCACACTACCATTAGGTGAGGGGGGGGGGGGCTATATTGATATTGATAGCATACGAAAAGATAATATTACAGGAAAAATCTGATTCAACAGCAAATTACTGTGAACACACTCAGCGTTAAAGAGAAGTGCACAAAGACTGCTCTGATGCACTCAAAACGATGCAATCACGGTGCAATCAAAGCGAATATTCAGCAGAAGGCCGAACTACCCTAATAAAGACAGACATCCATTCTTTCCGCCTGTTTGTAGAATATACAGATGACACCGATGGCTTCTTACCCAGAAGGCAGTATTCTTGAACTGTTCTGGTACTTTTATTGTTTTCGGGATATGTGTCCGACATTTATCTCTTTTGGTAAGTGTTTGTTTTTGGTCCTTGCTATCCGACCACGGTAGCCACCCGTGGCGAATGTACACTACAGAGACCAATGTCCCGGTATAATATTTTTTGCCGGCGCTTGTGCTTCTACCTCTTCTGTGGATGCGCGAGCAGGAAGAGCGCTCAGCTGACGAAGAAGAAGAAAGATCAACGCCCTTCAGTGGAGCCAGTGGAGTGCCATATACCTGGGGTGAAGAAGCGACTCGTGCCTATCGCTGTTCCTAGGCTGCTTCGTTCTGGTCGCTGTTCTGTTGACGTGGCTCAGCTACCCAGGCTGCGGGGCAGTGGCTAAGTACCTGGCGGTGTTGCTCTAGCTTGCTAAATTTCTCCTTTTTGTCTGTGCCTGTTTGCTCCTGTTCTTGGGTGATTGGGTGCGGGACGAAAGCTTAATGTCTACTTCTTCTCCTGGCCAGGGGTTTTCCCCTTGGTCGGCATCTCTTCCTAAAGACCAGCTCCCAATCGATCTCTTTTTCCGCAGCGGTGTTTCAAGCATTCCAGTCGCATTAGTGCCTTCCGATGGAGGCGCTATCCGACTGAACAACCCGGAGGCCGTGCAGGCGGCCCTTAGGTCAACATCGCAGCATTTCATGCACATTACCGACGTCCGGCAGTTCGGCAGGGGTGGCATTTTGTGCAGGTCGCCGGATAAAGCCTGTATTGAAGACCTGCTGAAGTGTACGTCATTCGCCAACCACCCGGTGAGCGCATTCATTCCGCCTCATCTAGCATGTTCCAAGGGCTTGGTCCGAGGGGTCGACTCTCGATTGAGCCCTGCGGAAACGCTTGAGAACCTCTCGCCTGCGGGAGTGTTTGCTGTCCATCGATGCAGCAGGATGGTTGACGGAGAAAAAATTCCTACGGAGTCCGTAATTGCCACATTTGCAGGAATATTTTGCCCGTCAGAGATTAAGGTGTGGCCATTGGTTTTCCGAGTAGATGCCTTTAACTCTCGGCCCCTTCAGTGTCAAAACTGCTGGCGATTTGGCCACAGCGGCAAAGCCTGCAAATCGGCCTTACGCTGCTGTGCCTGTGGGGAACGTCATTGCAGAGAGGAATGTCCTGAACAGCAAGAGAAATGTTGTTTGTGTAGTGGTGCTCACTCTGCTGATTCGCCTGACTGTCCTGCACGAGCACAAGAAGTTCAGGTGCTCGAGCTTATAGACAAGCGCAGATGCACGCGGAGAGAGGCTTTTGCCGCAGTCAAGGAGAGAACCTCAGCCTACTCTAGTGTGGCCGCCAAATGTCCACCCATAATGGATTCTAGTTGGTCCCAGGCTATTACAGCGGCAGTTGAGAAAGCTGTGGCAAATGCAATGGATCGCATTATGGAAACCGTGTCCACGTGCATTTCGCAGGTCATAGCTGCTCAGATGACCAATCTTCTGCAGGCGTCCACCGCTCCGCTCTTGTCTTCTTTGGCTTCGGAAGCTACCCCTCCTTCTGTAATTATCGATTCCGCTCCACAGGGCCAAAAACAATGTGAGCAACAAAAGACCTCTCAGGCCTCCTCTTCGCATAGCGTTATGGACGCATCCTCTATGGATTGTATGGATATGGAGTCTGATCTCCGCGCCCAGAAACGAAGTGGGTCTCCTCTGAATATTGCAGGTCCATCTTGCCCCCAGTCAAAGACAAAGAAAAGTAACGCAAGTCAAAAGGCTAAGACCAGTATTCTAGAAAAGGCAGTCGCGGCTGCGGCACTTCCGCCAAGATAGGGTTCTTAAGTGTACTCCAGTGGAATTGTCGATCTATATTCTCAGCTTCAACAGATTTAAATTGCCTATGCACTCAGCTTCTACCGGATTTAGTTGCTTTACAGGAAACATGGCTAAGTTCAAATTTCAATTATCATCTCAAGGATTACCATCCGTTCCGGCTTCACCGGTCATCACGAGGGGGAGGGTTGTTAGTGCTCATATCTGCAATGTTTTGCCACAGGGCATGCATTTCTTTTCAATATGCGGACAATGAATGTGAAATCCTCGCGGTTGACCTTAGTGTCCCAGGTCAACAGCCCTTTACGGTAGCTAATGCATATTTCCCTTCTGGTGAGCGTGACACTCGGCCCCTTGACTCACTCATGTCTAGTAGCCGATCTCAGGTTCTGTTACTTGGCGACTTCAATTCGCACCATGTGTCTTGGGGGTTTAAAACAGACAGCTTTGGTTCTAGACTATTTGATTGGGCTTCTGGCAATAACTTGATCTGCAACAATTCCGGATTGCCTACGTTTGTCCGCAGTCAATGCCGCTCTGCCTTGGATTTAACTTTTTCCTCCCCAGGAGTCTCTGTTATGTCTTGGGCGCCTGTTGACTGTGCAACAAATAGTGATCATCTACCGATTAGTTTCAAGTTTGCGTGTAAATTAACTCTTCCTGAGCGACATAAGCGCACGTTAATAAATTACAATTGCTTTAAAGACACGCTAAAATCAGCCCTCCAAATCACTTCAGACACTCGCGCTCAGAGAAGTGCCGAAAGCAAGGCTGCACATCTATGCTCGGTACTGGACCATGCAAGGCAAAAGTCTGAATTTTTGCTTAAGAGCACAAAGGGTGCAATCGCGAACAATTGGTGGAATGCTGAGTGCACGCGTGAATATAGACGACGAAAAGCAGCTTGGAAGAAACTTCTCATCAATCAATGCCCAAAAAATTGGTTCGACTATAAGTATGTTGCAGCAACATTTAAGCGCACTGTCGCCCGTGCAAAGGAGGAGTATAATACAAATTATTATGATTTCCTTTCCCAATCAGGAAATAAACGAGCTTTATTTAATTTCCTGAGGCGCAACAAGGTGATTCCTCCGGCTGCCAACATTGAATCCCTTGTTCAGTCCCCTGCTGACATCGCAAAGGCCTTAGAGGATATTGCGTGTGGCCTAGAGCTTCGCTTTACATCTGCTTTACCTTCTCCTACTATATTCACATGCACCTCAAGTGATTTCACTGAGGTCTCTATGCCTGAGCTGTCGCAAATTGTTCTGCGCTTATCCCCAGCGGCTCCTGGCCCCGATAGGGTCACTTCATCTATGATCAAAATATTGTTCAATGAATCTCCTGCAGACCTGTTGGCTCTAATTAACCATTCTATTAAAGGTCCTTGGATACCGCATGAGTGGCGTCTTGCTGAAATAGTTCCATTGCTTAAAAAGCAAGGGGAGGGCTTAACTTTAGACAATATACGCCCTATTTCGTTAACATCGAACCTTGTGAAATTGGTGGAAAGGGTCCTTCTCAGCCGTGTCATGTCATTCATTTCAGAAAATGCTGTATTGAATCCATGCCAAATTGGTTTCAGGCCGGGTTGTTCAATTTGGTGTGCTCATACTGACCTTGAGAGGCGTATTAAATTAGCTCGCAATAGAAAAAAGTTTGCTGCGCTTGTCACCTTGGATGTCAGTAAAGCATACGACAGCGTGGAGCACTCGACTCTATTACTAAGATTACAGGAACTCAACTTCCCAAGCTATTTTGTAGCCTGGATATCTGTTTTTTTGGAAAATAGAGAATTTTACTGCTGCCAAAATGGTGTTTCCTCAAGGAGATTTCCACAGACCAGAGGTGTTCCGCAAGGATCAGTTCTCTCACCTGTTCTTTTTAACATTTTTCTAAGCTCTATTCCATGCATTCAAAATGTGAAAACTTATGTGTACGCCGACGATATTGCATTTTTTGCATCAGCAAGTGACATTCACACTCTTTATCAAACCCTACAAAATTACCTCAATGTTCTTGACAACTGGCTAGGAAGAATTCATCTGTCCCTTAATGTGAAGAAATGCGCATTGTTAGTATTTCCAGTTTCTGTTCCAGTAAATATCTTCCTGGTCTATAGAAATAACATAATACCTCAAGTTCAGACGGTGAAGTATCTCGGTGTAATATACGGCTCTACTCTCTCCTGGCGGCCCCACATTGAGCAAGTTTCTGCAAAAGGAGTTCGGGCCATTGGCATCCTGCGCAGGCTTTGTAGTGCTAGGTCAGGCATGAGAAGGCATACGCTTCTGATGATTTATAAAATGTACGTCCGCCCAATTTTGGAGTTCGGGTGTGTTTTATTCTCAGGAGCTCCTGCCTATAAACTTCGCCCTCTTGTGCTTTTGGAGCGTGAGGCGTTGCGCCTTTGTCTGGGGCTTCCAAAATATGTCGCCAATGCTGTTCTGCACCTTGAGGCGCGAATGCCTTCGTTATCAGCTAGGTTTCGCCTTTTAACAGTTCAAACATTTTTAAAATTGTGCGACTCACCTCTTCACGCTTCCAGTATAATATTTCTTAGTCAGCCTTCCGCCTTTTTTAGTGCTGCCTGGTCTCGATTTCATACCCCGCAGATATGTTACGTGCAGTCCCTCCTTGATCGCATAAATATTCATTTCACAGATGTCCGCCAAATATTTAACAACTCCTCATCTGTCCAGATTGAATTCGATGATATTTTCCCATCGAATGCAAAGCTGCAGCCCTTCCCACTTCTTCAGGGTCTATTGCAGGACCACCTAAGGTCCTTTCCCTCTCATGTTCTTATTGCTACTGATGCCTCGCAGGATCGCGAAAAGGCAGGTGTGGGAATTTTTTCGCCTTCACTGGATTGGTCTTTTTCTCTCCGTCTTCCTGACTTCACTCCAATTTTTCTGGCTGAATTATTAGCAGTAATCTTAGCCTTACGAAAATTAGAATCTACAGTTTCCCAGGTCGTGGTTATGACAGACTCTCTGTCCATTTGCCCTTCCTTATCCTCACCCACTGACTCTCGGCCGTTACGCCTCTTTAAGTTCCTGATTCCGCTCCATCTAAATTCGGTAAGGTTGCTTTGGGTACCCGGTCACATGGGCTTTCACTTAAATGAGGTTGCAGACTCCTTAGCAAGAGCCTCTCTCAGCGGCCCAATTGTTGCTGTCCTGCCATCATGTGCATATACAGCTGCGGTGAGGTTTCGCAGCTACACAATATTTCAGGAATTTGCTGCCTCGGCTCTTACATCATCTCCCGAATATCAGCATCTTCTGCATCCTTGGAGTAGCAAAGACTGGCGCTCACGCAGACTAGAGGCCTCTTTCACGCGCTTGCGTTGCCGGGTTCCCCTTCTAAATTTCTACCTTCACAGATCTGGCCTGGCAGCTTCCCCACTGTGCCCTTTTTGTGCCGAACCTGAGACAATAGATCACTTCCTGCTGTTCTGCCGCCGCTTTTCTCATTTGAGGAAGAGTATTTTGCAGATTCCATTTCACCAACTGGGCTTGCCTGTGTCTTCCGCGGTTGTTCTTTCCATTGGCGCTTCTTTGCTTGGACGAAGCGACAGGAGTCTGCGCTCTGCTGTGCAAAATTTTCTTCAAGAAACGCAGCGACTCCCATTCTAATTTCTTTTTCCCGCCCTCAATCAGTACGATATTGCAACATTACAGGCATTGTGTACTATTATGCACATTAAGCAATTGTTCCGTCTTTGATCTCCAAGTTAACTGGACCCCTTTCCTTCCCTTTTCCAATCTCTCAGACTACATACTATTACCACTCCTTTTCCCGTCAAAACTTTCCTGTATCCAGTAATTAACCGCCTGTGTCTTGGCCACTCCCCCGTAGTGGGTATGTGCCAGCAACGTCTGAGGCCTTCCTTCCTCCCTTCCTTCCAGTGGAGCCCAGCATCCCAGCAATGAATTTCGCTCGGCAGTGGATTCGCACGGAGCGCAAGGGGTCAAGGAGCGACAGGTGGGCACTGTTCAAGGTCTTGTTTTACGCTGGTTTTTAACGCACTAGGAAATAAATGGCACTTCGCGTCCAAATGAAGACGATACCTTCAATGGAGACATCTTGATTTGTATCGAGGATTGGTTTGGATTGCATTTTTTCGGGAAAGGGAAGGCCGCAGTGTCTGTCTCACATATCGGCGGACACATGAACAGCGCCGTAAGGGAAGGGATACAGGAGGGAGTGAAAGAAGAAAGGAAGAAAGTGGTGTTGTGTTGGAGGGCTCTGGAATAATTACGACCACCTGGGGATCTTTAGCGTGCACTGACATCGCACAGAACACGGGCGCCTTAGCGTTTTGCCTCCTTAAAAACGCAGCCACCGCGGTCGAGTTCGAACTCGGGAACTCTGGATCAGTAGCCGAGCGCCGTAACGACTCAGCCACCGTGGCGGGTCGTTTTTGTATGGAGGTAGCGATGTTTTCAGCGCCTAATGGCCTGAGTGGTATAAGGCAAGACACAGAGATTATCTTGCCCTCGGCGGAAAACTCAATGCGCCATACGGAAGGCAGGTAATTCACGAACGTATGTTGACCCGGTAGTTGGTTCTGCGTGTTAGCTGTTAAAAAAGGAACTACTTGGCGCTTGTGCTCGTCGTACTCTCTTTTTGTGGGTGTTCATGTAGCGTCTTGTTCAAAAGCTAGTGAACGAAAGAAAGACGATACATAGAGGCGTCGCAGTGGAGGACTGAGGAATAATTTCGATCACTTTGAGTTTCTCAACATGCACTAAAACCGCACAGCTCACGGGCGTCTTTTGAACATTACCTTCATTGAAACTCGAATTTCGTTGTCGGTTTTTGCTGCATCACCAAAAACTGTGATTCTGCATCGTTTTGCGGGCGTTTTATCAGGCATTTCGTTTGTTTTATGTATTCAACGAGATAAGCCATCTTTCAGGGTAGCTGAAGACATTGCCGCAGCTGGTGTTTGAGCGTCTAACAGTTCTACACTACCTGCAGAGTAGGGAGCGGCTGAAGTTTAAAAAGCGTCTACCGCTATCAACATATCTCCAGTTCTAGGACTGCTATATGCGCCAACTGGTACAAGTTCTATTGAACTACAGGCAAATGTACAATTCTTCTTGGGAATATTTTGCAAACCTTTTTGGCGGAAACGGAAACTAACTGTTTGCGTCCGGATTGACCGCGCAAAGAATCCGGTGCGTTCGCCCTCTCGCAGCCCCGTGTACGTGCTGAGATTCGACAGTCCACCAAGGCGCTCGGAAGACGATGGATACCAAGACATCCACTTCGCCCTGTGGAAGCAGCGGTTCGAGGGGAAAAACGCCATCGCATTCTCCATCATGCTCGCACTGCTCTTAGGAGCAGCCGCGTGCTTCGCCTTTGGAACCAATTCCGTAAGTCACTTTCTTGCGCGCTACACTAGGTAGCTGACAGAATATGCACACGAAGCCATAACATCCAGGGACAATGGCCCCTTGCCGAGCGCGAAGCTTCCGCCGCACGTAGCCGACGATTTAAAAGGTGCATCACGCATTAGTATTGAGGGATTTACTTAAATTTTTACTGGAGATCGGAGTACTTTTTCTAACACAGTGGGCGATTTTAGCACACCTCTATTAGTTTGACAACGCATACCTTGTTCATTATTGACAGCAACTCCAGAAAGATATATATTGTTACGTTGCCGCCAGCCGAAGAAAGAGATACGATGATCGATGGCAATGAGATGATTAATGGCTGCTGGTCTAGCGCGAGCGCTCCTGCCCGCCACTGCACAGTTCGTCGAATTCTTCGTCACACTACCAGGGGCCACCGAGCGATCGTCCCGATCGGTGACAAAGAGAAGCGCGAAATGGTTACGGGCTTATGAGGATGGTTGGTCAGGAACGAGAAAGGGGTGAGGTGCTGGCCGCCACGATGAATGAGATGGCTGGATGATTCCTGGTCTTGAAGCTTCCGGGCCGCAGGTCGCCAAGAGCCGACGGTCGAGGCCCCAGGACGCGCCGAACAGCCTGGGCAGGGGAACGGTGTCTCCAGATGTAAGCGGCGACTCCGGTCGGTGGGGTCGATAGGTCAGGTCTTTGCGTCGGGTTCAGTTCGCCGTGATGAGTGGTCCGGGCGGGGGACGGGGCGGGGGGAACAACGGCGAGGTCGGTTCGGGTCTGAAAGGCTGGGGCACGGCCGAGCGACGCACGCCAGGAACTCACGGCTGACGACCACGGCTGACGCAGGACGCCGAACCTCCCCGGACCAGGATGTCCATGATACTCCAGCAAATGTTACGTGGCGGCCGGCCGAAGAGACACGATGATCGTTAGCAATGAGATGATTTAATGTCTGCTGGCCTAGCGCGAGCGCTCCTGCCTGGGCCACTGCATAGTTTGTCGTCTTCGTCACAATATATATATATATATATATATATATATATATATATATATATATATATATATATATATATATATATTGTGACGAAGACGACAAACTTTGCATATATATATATATATATATATATATATATATATATATATATATATATATATATATATATATATATATATATATATATATATATATATATATATATATATATATATTGCGCAGGCAGCAACCTGGTAGACAGGGAGTGGCTGCGAATGTTAACGGCCGGTTAAGAGATTTTTTCAGCTCCCAGAAATGCATGCCATAACGGTTGTTCCAGAAAAGCGTGTGCTCGTCGCGGGAGCATGTACTTCCTATCTACCCCTATTCGCAACAAGCGATCACCACACTTCCCGCTTCCACACTTCCTTGCTACGCAATTTTATTTTCATGCGGGATCTAGGCGATTCCAGTACCCGACATTCAGGCCGCTCACTACCCTCGACAACAGGACGCGTCGCCCATGAAGCAACCGATGGCGGTCTTACCACGATACCTTTTCTCTAAAACGCTGACGTGCGGCTTGTAAAAATGACTCACTCACTCAATCACTCCATCGCTCTATCACTCTATCACTCTATCACTCACTCACTCACTCACTTTAGCACGCCGATTTTAGACGTGACGCAGGATATTCCATGTGACCAAGGTGCATAATAGGTTGCGTTACACGCCCGTGCTCTTCTTTCAAAATCAAGGTGGACGCCTTGAGCGATATATGCTTTCTTGATGATAAGGGTGCCCACGGCCGATTCAGGTCAAGGGTGAGTCATATCCAAAACCAGCGAACTGTTCTCTCAGTCGTACTCGATGACGTTTGCGGCGGAGCCGAGTGAAAGAGGTTGAAAAACCTACCTTAAAATAATGTCGCTTCACTGTGCTTTTTGATGGCTTCTTGTTTTGAGAAAGCTATCAATATTTGCCTGTCAAAAATTGTAATGAATGTTCCGGCAAAATTCCTACAACAGCTCTTGCCTCAGGGAAGGAAAATTATTCTGGCAGCAGAACTGATCCCGTGGCCGATCGCCGCAGCCGGCGACTTTTTTGTCGTAAAATGAACCGCAGCAGCGGATTGAGATCTCGCCTCGATAAGAAAGCCAAACTATGAATGCTTAGAAACACTTTGTGCAACCGACACAACAAATATTAGGACCTTGCTCCATCTAACATTATGCAAGAAAGGATTCCAAGGTAGTCACCGCAGTGTGTCGTCACTATAATGCTTTAGATTACATCGATGAAAAACATAACTGTGATTCCGCATCGATAATATCAAATTGTAATCATTCTGAAGCCTTCAATGAATACCCTGAAAGATGGGAGCATAAAGCTGAGCTGTGGAAATTGTTCGTGCCTGTTGTAATCTAAAGGGCGCAGGTGAGGTACCTGATGCGGTGGAGAGCTCGCAAGACAGTTAAGTTCTTGCAAAGAGATTTAGAATATACAACGTAGGTGTAATAGAATCGTTTAGCCATTGTCTAAACAGTTGAAAGATTTGTTATAAGCACCGTTGTCAAGCGTGTTAGCCCGTGAATCTCCTTTGTAGGAAACAAGGTACATTCGTGGAATTAATAGGATGAGCTTACCGCCAACCCCTGATTATGATGTCTTCTGTTGACTGATGTTATGTAGAGCCATACAGCTACCATATTGTCATGTTCCACTTTTCAAGTTAGCTGAAAAAAACATGCCAATGTTTCGATTTAGCACAGCTAACATTTTGCTGTAATTCTTTACAACCCGATACAAAAAAAAACGAAAAATTTTGATTGTTATCTGGCGCTGCGTGCAGAAGGCCAAGGAATCCGCGGTGCGCCACCAGCCTTTGACGGATTTCGACGATTCAAAAACAGTAGTGACGGCGAAAAAACAGGTAGGTATCCACATGAGAAAAATATGAAATTTGCTTTCAGGAAAGGGAATGACACACTTGCCCACATATCTCAGTGGACACCCGAACCATGGCTTAAGGGAAGGAATAAAGGAGGCAGTGAAAGAAGAAATATATAAGGAGGTGTGAGAGCCAATTGCTCCGGAATAATTTAGAACGCCTGGGGCTGTTTAGCGTGCTCTTACATCGCACAGCACACGTGACATCGCCTTTTGCGTTATGCCCCCATTGAAACGCGGCCGCCGCCGTCGGGTTCGAACCCGGGAACTCCGACTCAGTTGCCGAGCGCTTTAGCCCCTGAGTCACCGCGGCAGGTGTATCCACATTTGCAGCATAAATTTTGTGCAAGGGTGTTTTAACAATAAGATGAGAACGAAAACTGCTTAGACTGGAGGGTGTGATGACAAGGATAATATCGAACTAATTTTTCGGTTCACTCGCTGTGAGAGAGCGATATTACTCGCTAAATCAGATTATCATTTCTCGCGGAAAAGCGATCGTGCTCTCAGCTGCGTTGAATGTATCGCGTATATGGGCGCATGACGAACGTTGCCGTAGAATGGACATGATATCACGAAGGGGTTTTGAGTGAAGTAATGATAAAGAGCGCAAGCAATAGACTGTAAGCTGTGATTTATGCTCAAGGGCGGACACACGTGAAGGGGCGTTTTTTCTGGTGCACTTTGGCAAGGAGAAAACAGTAACATTTGCTATAGGATCAAAGCAAAGACACCCGCGATGCCTGACGTACTTTAAGGTATCTGCACGATCTTACCTACACTGTGGTGAGCAAACTTAAGAGCCTCCTGTCAGCGTGTGCCGAACCGTGCCAAACTGCATGCGAGCACCCCCTGACCAAGCACTCCTGCCGCCGAGACCGGCGCAGCCGGGCGCTGCTCGAGATCAGCGCGCGCCTGTGCGCGGGGCTCGGCAGCAGGAATACTTGGTCATGCGGTGCTCGCATGCAGTTTCGCACGGTTCGGCACACGCTGACAGGAGTCTCTTAAGTTTGCTCACGACAATACGTAATCATATAGACACTATGCGTTTGCTCCCAGTATAGCTAGTACAATTCCACGTACCGTTGTCTCCGTATTTGCCTCATTTGGCGAAAAAGCAGTAAATGTTTCTCTTACGCTGCTATTTTAGCACGCTAGACGGAACCGAAGAATGATTAGGCACTTTAATAGGCACTAGGAGGTTTCGATGTGCAGCGTTTTTTTGACAAGAACCTTAACGCATTATATGTCATCGTCTTCGTCAGTCTGGTTAGATTCATTGAAGAAAAAAAAGCTATCTCCCAGCGATCCCAAGCCCTATTCCCTGATTGGTAAACAGGTGACAAGACCTCGTGACGTCATCACAACTTGTCCGCTGTGGCAGGTGTCAAACACCAACTGGATTGTGAGCGAACTGGCCACCTTGCCATGAAGCAGTTAAAGATTGGTCTAGAGGTCACGTTACCTTGGGACAGCATCCCAAGCTGATCATGGCGCCTAAAAACCCACCCTGCTGGTAGCGAGCTACCTGTTCTATGTGGTATTTGGCAATGAAATTATTTAAAATAAATTCAATCAAATGCCACGTGGCCACCGTTGTGCTGGACGTGAGTCTTACGGGAGCTCAGCAAGAGTAACCGGCCTCTGACAATTCCCCGGAGGTTATGCTTGAACCTGCCGGGGCAGTGGCGCACCGCTTAAGCGATGCACCATAGCGTCAGTAGTGGCATGAGAACTTTCACAGTCTAAGAATTCGATTTGGAGAGGCTCGTCATAAACAACACGTGAACACGGGTGGATGAATCATTGGGCACGGCAAATTTAAAAATCTGACGGCATCCTAAATTTGGAAGTTAGGCCAGACTAAAGCTTCCTAAGACTCCCAACAATTTGGAAGTTGACCCACTCCAGAGAATGAATCAAAGCGGTTAGGTGGGATTTAATCATTGAATTAAGGTGGATTAGGCAGCCTATTAGTGTAATATAATATGGTAATGGAATGGAACATAGTCGAACGTTCTAGAAGGTGATTATTCTTGAGTACCATATAAAGGCAACGAAATCTGCTCCAACCAAATTTTTGACAGCGAAACCACAGATAGTATATGAATCACGTAGAGACCATTGCCGGCTACCAAAATGCCATCGCGTTTTATTCTTTAGCAACGTGGATAAAAGGCCCCCAAGTTTGTGCTAGTCAGGAATCGTTATTCACCCTTTAACTATATTGTCATCGTGACTAGATCTGGGTTGTTTTATCTGTGGCAGCCTCATTTTATACCATTTAATAACACCTGTGACTATATTAATGGCACCCTCTCGTTTATGATGCAAGTGCGATCTGCTACAGAAAGAATTTGCCAAAGGACTTTAGGAGCAACTTGGAGCCGCAACCCAGTGGAAAGGACACGGTGACGGCCTGCGCACATTCCATGCCTGTATCGGAAGCTGGCAGACACCTTGGTCGAAACCAGGCACGACAGACAAAATTTGCAGCTGACGAAACCACAAACCGACCTCAAGGAGACTCTGTCGGCCTCTCGTCTCCGAAGCAGAACACTTCGGCGACAATGGTGGCTCAGCGAGGGCTGCGCTGACAACGCTTTCGGATTATAGTTTTCGCTGGCGTTTTGAAGTCAAGTACAGAGCTGCTGTTTTTGTATTTTCGCTGGTTACAGGACTGCTGGCTGGCGAGAGAAATCGGCGCAGTATGTTGGTAGTGGGACTAATTGAGTAGCGAATGCAACACTACTCTGACAGCATTCTTGCCTTCATACATATGCTTAGTCTCTACGTGCCCAGGCAGCACAGAGCATTGGGCAAACATCGGGCGATCATTGCCAAGAACTGGCATGAACGGCGGTCCTACATTGGCATTTAAGCAAAGCGCAACCACTTCGACACATTGGCCCCACTTTCAGCCTAGTTTTGGGACGACGTTTGGCCGATCGAGAGGCCAAAGCAGGCCTGGCGTTCGTTCCGCGACATAGGCCAGTAAAGGCCTCGGATTAGCTTTCCAGCTTTCGAAAATTTGTATCCAGCTTTCAGACGCCGGCATATCTAGATTTCGAACATTGATATCCCGGTTTTAAAAACTGGTATCCTGGTTTTGAAAATTGGCACATGCAACATAACAACCCACTGGTCATTGAATGAAACGGTGGGTGTACCATTCAACATAACAAATATTCATAAAAGAGGGTGCTAAAGTATTCAGAAAAATGACTGGTTTATTCCATCGAGTTACAAGGATAACGCTTCTAGGGCTGGCAGGATGGCTTTCGCATATATCAATCATCCTGTGAAATAAAGGTAAGTAGGACCCAGAGAGCATGGTGGCAGAGACTTTGGGAAAATCATTTATTTTAATCTTTGCTGCACGCCGATGATTCAGGTTGGACAACACAGCTCAGCAAGCTGCTGTAGCACGGCTAAGACATCCATAAAGTGCTTCACGGAGCTGTCCTCCTGTGAACTGATCAGTCATATTTGAAGTAATCGTTGGACTCCTCCTGCAAGAGGACTATTCCGCTGCACTCAGACTCCTCGTCTAGCTCTTGCACGATGACCTCACAATGTGTCGAGCCTGAAAAGAGATGATGTCGTGATGAAACTAAAGCCGTCACAGGTGAAAGACAGAAATGATTAAATAACACTGAATTTTGTGAGGCAAAGTCGTCGTGAAAACACTCGACACACATTTTACAGGAGAATTTGTAACAACTTGCACCGCATTTTTTGAACAAAGTGAAATTTAATTTGCCTGATAGCAATTTGGTGATTTTTAGTTTAATGCGCTGTTTCGCACCTTCAGTAAGATATTCAATGTGCAGAAAAAACAAAGTACTGTGATATTGAAAGGAAATTAAGGTATTATTTTGTATTAATGTCATAACTACGTATCTCTAAACTGAGATCGTATTTTTTATTCGGGTAAACATGCACAGGTTGTAGCATCTACACCATATAGAGTCGGAACAACAGTTTTGAACAAAGCTCGTTTCTTTTTGGATGGGGTTCAGAATAAATACGCTGGATGGGAAAAACTCAGAACACTTTGTTTCTTTTTTAAATCCAGCAGTTTGTCTCAGGTGCTTCCATTGCATGTAATACAGATTCGAAACTGACTTGAAAACCAGATGTAACGCAAGTCTGACAGTGTGTTAGCTAAGGAGAAACAGCGCGGAAGTAGTACACATACCCTTACCGACAAGTCTGTAGTAGAACACAAAACAGTTCCGATTTCTATCCTGCATAAGCTTTATATGACAAACGCATTCCTGAATGCATCGGATGTCAGGTCACATGAATTCAAATCTGCTGTTCGGCAAAGCGGTGAATGTATGGTGAATTCATTGCACCAAAGACGATAAATAAAGTTCTTACCATTCGGGCAGGTCTGCACTGCGCACGACGTCAAGCCAGACATTTGGCAACTGAGAGTAGGCGCAAAGAAGTCATCCTCGTGTTTTGACTCGTCCTCTGTTCCTGCCGGAAAAAGTAAAGCCGCATGTAGTCAAAGCAACACTAACTCCCAAAATGACATTCATTTCCGAACGTATCTCAAGATAAAATATTTGTAGTACTTGAAAATAAGATATTGCAGGCCAGGGTAGCAAAACGCGTCGGAACTCTCATATAGTGTCAGGTATGGGTTTTCGTTTGCTCAGACTACGAGCCAGCTCGAGTGTGCATGTTCTTCGTCGCACTTGTTGTGCAGTTGGGCGCCGCCGTGCCAGACAAGGCAAGAGTCGTCCAGTAAAGAATGTGTCGTGGCGATGCATAGCGCTGTGTCGAATGACACGGGAGACGACGGTGATGGTGGAAGGAGGGGGTGGTGGCTGCAGGGGGAGAGCCATTTTTTTACACAGCTTTTGTGGTCGCAAAAACAAATTTTCCAGCTGAAAGGTAGAGGAAAGAAGACCTTGGGGGCGGGGGGGGGGGGGGGGATGAACGAACGGCGCAGGTGTGGCTGCACACGGGAGAAACAGCTAGGAGAAAGTGAGTTTAAAAAAAAGCGCTTCGCGGAGTAGGGTTTAGAACGCTGCCTTCAAAAGGGCATGTCCTGGAGAAGAGTTGGGGAGATACGGGACTTCAAAAGAGAGAGGGGAGGGGGCCAGAACATGTGAAAGAGGCTTGGAATTCTCGGAGTACGTGTCTTAAGCAGTTTGAAGGCAAGAGTGGGGAAAACGCGTAAGCGTCAAAGTATTCTTTCATAGCCGCAGAAGAAGCATCAGAAAACAATAAATAAAATAATATGCAAGCAAATTCGCATACGAGACATGTGGCAAACAAGCTAGGTTAACATGCGTCTAACACCATTTGTCAGTAGATTTATTCGCTGGTCGTCGATGAATCCTCCAACTTTTTATTGGTGTGGAAATTTGATGCAAAAAGCTAAAACAAACAAAGCCGTGTAGAATTGTGGCTCGAAATTATTTCAGATGTTTTTCATCAATAAAGGCAATGTTCGGCAGCAAAAAAAAATTAATTTTCGAGCAAATAATTAAAGACGTCAGCAAGAGCTATAACCCTCAATGCAAATTATGTAACAGAACAATAAAATGCACAAGAAACGTTTTGAAACAATACTATCTGCAGAAAAGAAAGGAAAAAGCAAATCGAAAAACACAGGGCAAGGCGCGATCACAGGGAAGGACGTACGGAAGCGTAGGAATCTCTTACCGCGTGATCGCGTGCGTTTATAAAGCGGCAGCCTAATATTTCAAGCGTGCGCAACTTATAATTATAAATTACGAGCCCACTGCTTCGTTTGTGGACGTTGCTATAATTGCGCACAAAGTCGTCTTAGGGAATGCACTTGCACTAATTTATCACGTTTGATTTAGGATCTCCATTAAGCAACACCCACTGCGCAGTGTGGCAGTGAATTGTCTAGAGTGAAGCAAAAAAGCGTTTTTTTTTAATTAAAAAAATTTATGAACTGAAAGTCATATTTCTTTTAGAAGGAAGCCCTCTTTTGCTGGTTTTCAGATGCTCGCGCAAGTAGAGCGTGGAAGAACGCTATCAAATACATCAATTCTATAAAAGTAGGCAGGTTATTATGCCCAGAAATCGGACAAAGGCGAAAGTGTGAGCTCTGTGCACTTCTAACAAAAAAGTATGTATTTTTTTATTAGCGGCTTTGCTAAGCCATAAGCAGTTAGCCATATATATATAGATGTGCAGTCCATTATAAGTCTTCAAACCCAACCAGAAAGGCAAGTCTGTCAATATGTTTAGTTTTCATATATAGTTACACGACTCATTACAACAGGATCATGCCAACGCGCATTCGTTAATTGCTAAATTTACGAGACATTCTGAAAGGAATTTTAGTGGTTAGTCGCAGTGAACGGACAGAAAAAAAAGTATGGCAGCAGCATCATTGATACACAGCGAGCGAATGCGTTTGGAATGCTTCCGAATGCGTTTGGAAATTGTTGCGAAGCACCTTGGAACTCAACTGATCAACGACGGAGCTTGGCGGCAGACGTCGCTGCGCCGCGCGTCGACGGCGTCGACATATACCCCTGTACGTACATGTACTTCTGTGCGTACATATACTCCTGTACGTACATATACTGCGTATACGTACATATACTATTGTATGAAAGCTGTTCCCCCCGGGGCGATCTGCTGACAGCTTCGGTTTCATTGAGCTTTTTTTCATAACTATCCTCTTTCTCCGACTGCGAAGTTGGAGAATATTTATTTTTTATTCAACTTAACACATATACTGCGAAAGTATTCGGTAAGAAAAAGATGAATAAACTTCCAATTTTTGAACTGTCACAAGCCCAGCCCAGGTGCCCAAACTAGTCTTTGCCTGTTCGGAAATTGTAAACTGCCGAGATGGTACTCGACAATAAAATCATTCTACCCCGAATAATGGATGGTAGAACGTTCACGAACATCTGCCATATACTTTTAACTATGGCTAAAGGAGGCAAGCCACGGTCTATATAGCTAGGTTTCGAAAGTGGCTTAGCCAATTCTGGCAAAGACTGGGAAAACTCTTGCTTACATGGCCCACGATAGCCGGTTTTCGAAAATGGCTGAGCCAATTCTGGCAAAGAGTAGGAGAACTCTGGCTAACATGGCCCCTCTGGCTAACATGGCCCACGACAGCCTGATTTGATGATGGCACAGCCAATATCAGATGCTCATTGGGAATTCTGGGCCTACTTACGGAAACGTTTTGCCAGTGGCTATCTAATATTAGCCCGCTGTCATGGGCTACCTGAGTGAGGAAGACGATCTTACTGTTCAGAAAATTAACGGTAATCTCACAGCTGTCTTTACGGAGTGCGTTTTAAAAGTACGCGGTTGGAGTTAGATGCTTTCCTTCTATGGTACATATGTACCATAGCTTGAAAGCATATAACTCTATGGACAGAACAGAAGTGGCAGAGCTTTCGAAGTTAACAAATAAGCCCGAGGCAGCCGACATAAAGATCTTTAGCGTGGAGAAAATCAAGCGTGCTCTGAATAACGGAGGTAGCCTAGAAGTAGTGAAGATACATCTTGGCATAGGTAAAAACCAGGTGTATAAGCTAAGAGACAGGTAATTGTCATTATCAATATAGATAAGGTAGTTATAGTAACCGCACAGTTCAACACAAAGCTATAGAGTAGCCACTGTGATCATAATGTTATTGAGAGAAGCAGTAGAGCACAGAAATGGGGCATCCCGCCAGTAAAGAAAAAGGAAATGAAAACTTAGGAGCAATGAATAAAGGGAAAGCAGCTAGTGAGGATTCGGTTACGGCACAACTCTTGAAAAACGGAGGAGAGATTGCGCTAGAAAAACTAGCCACTCTGTATACGCAATCCCTTATGAAGTCGAGCGTACCAGAAGCTTTGAAGAATGCTAAAATTATCTTAATTCATCGAAAGTAGACGTCAAGGACCTGCAGAATTGCAGCCCAATCAGCGTACTGTTCGTTGCCTACAACTTATTTACTAAGGTAATTGGAAATAGCATCAGGACAACCTTAGACTTCAGTCAACGAAATGATCAGGCAGGCTTTCATAAAAGATATCCGACAAAAAAACCACATTCACACTATCAAAAAGATGATAGAGAAATGCGCAGAATATATTCAATCCTTATATATAGCGTTCATTTAGTACGAGAAAGCATTTGACTAAGCGGAAACCATAGCAGTCATGCACGCTTTGCGGAATCAAGGTGTAGAACAGCCTTATTTGAAAATACTGGAAGATGTCTATAACAACCGCAAAGCTACCATGGCCCTTCATAAAGCCAGCAATAAACTTCGAATAAGGAAGCGTGCTAGGCTGGGAGACACGATCTCGCCAATGCTATTGATTGCCTGTTTACAGGAGATCTTCCGAAGCTTCAAATGGGAGCAGTTGGGGATAAAAGAATACCTAAATAATCTTCGTTTCGCTGATGACACTGCCTTTGAGTCACTCAGGGAGTTAAGTGCAAATTATGATCAGTGAGTTAGGCAAAAACAGCATAACGGTGGGTCTAAAAATTAACATGCAGAAAACCAATGTAATGTTCAAAAGTCTACCAACTGGCAGCGAGGTCCCGGAAGTGGCTAAGCAATACGTCTACTTAGAACAGGTAGTGACAGCTGATCCGGACCATTAACGGAAAATAGCCAGAAGGATAAGAATGGGGTGCAGCATATATGGCACGTTCTCTAAGATCATGAATGGCAGTTTACCGATATCCCTCAGGAGAAATGTGTACAACGGCTGTATCTTACCGGTACTCAACTACGGGGAAGAAACGCGAAGGCTAACGAAAAGGATTGAGCTTAAATTAAGGACCACGCAGCGAGCCATGGAATAAAAAATGATGGGTGTAACGTTAAGAGACCGGAAGTGTGCAGAGTGGGAGAGGGAACAAACTCATGTTAAGGACAACTTAGTCAAATCAAGAGAAAGAAATCGACTTGGGCAGGGTATGTAACGCGAAGGCAACCGCTGGTCCTTAAGGGTAACGGAGTGTATTCCAAGAGAAGGCAAGTGTACCAGGTGGGCGAGGGGCAGAACGTTAGGCGGGATACAGTGGTCGCTGCTGGCAAAGAACAGGGTTGATTGGAAAGACAGAGGAAAGGCGTTTGCCTTGCAGTGGGCATAGTGAGGCTGATCATGGTAATGATATATATTAGAAAGGTAGGTCGGAGATATGAAGTATTGGAAGTAAGCATATTTAATAGCCCCGAAAGTTCATTTTTAGTGCCGTATCCCTTGATGAAATGTTTGAGCAGTCTTCATAAAGAGGGCAACGTGACGTACCCTACAATTCCGGACAAAAGATTTTTAGTGCGGGAAAAGTATATAAGCTAAGCGCAATTTTTTATTATATTGAATTTTTTCACTACAACAATAAATATATCCGCAGATCTTTTGTCGGAAGGCTTGCATTTTATTGCTGTTAACGTTTTTCCGTGTTCAAAGGCATTTGCCATTGAATTTCTAAGGCAGTTCTAACCACTTATTGCGAGCGATGAAAACATTTTAAAATAAATATTTCGCTACATATCAAAAAAATGGACCATTGCCTTCAATATTTTATATTAGTATCTTACAGGTTCAGAATATACAAAATTTTGATAAACAAATGTTGCACACGAATACGTCGAACTACACTAAGAATTTTAGTTGAAAAAAAAAATTTCGCGCAGTTGGCCTGCCAGAAATTTTCTGTTGTGCTATGTTTTCTGATCTTACATTTTTATCTCATTTCACAGGTTTTTCTGCTTGTAACCAGCAGACAATTTTCTTGTAGTAGACAAATTTTCTGTTATGCTATGTCTTTCGTTCTTACTTTTTCTGTCATTTCGCAGGTTTTTCTGTTTGCAGCTAACAGAGAATTTCTGGGAAGTTGACAGAATTTTTCAGTTGTGCTATGTTTTCTGTTTTTAATTTTTTAATGTTATTTGAGACGTTTGTCCTGTTTGCAGCTAACAGAAAATTTCTGTAAAGTTTAGTTTTCTGTTTTTATTTTTTTCTTTTCTTTTGCAGGTTTTCTTTCTAGCTGCCATTCTGTTACCAAATTTTCTGTCATTGAACAGCAGTTTTCTTGACCTAAATTTTCTGTGAAGCTCCATCTTCTGTCCTTTCACACTCCTTATTTCTGTCACACCATCTTATAATTGCCGTTCTAAAAGCATATACAGCACATTTAATGCTGCCGCGATTCAACACAATACAAACTAGCAAAGACAAATTAGTGCTCAAGACTAGAAAATATCAGTATAAAACAATATCACCATGACTATTATTTTACTATGCATTATCTTTCAGCCTCACATATAATTATACCAAAGACAAAAAATAAAATTTCCCTGCCTGCACTGCCTATAGCAGACAAGCTAAATAAGGTATAAGTAAAAGCACGCACAATACACAACAGAAACGTGTACCGTTCTATTCAACGGGATGGAAGCTTGACTTAATATGATGTGTTGCTATTGCGGTTATAAAAATGATAATACTCACACTATACTCAAAGTAGTAATACATTTAATCAAACAAATGCGATGGCAAGAATACATCAATTGCTCATTGTTTGACACCAGTACTGCGAGTAAGCAAGATACAAGCAACAGTACATAAGGCATATCACAGACGGTTCACATTATCACAGTGTAATCATAAATCACTGGTTTAAACAGTTCCAAAGTTTTCGAAGGAATAAATATTTGTCTTGGAAAAATGTGACGAGGGAAGAAACCATGATGGACACAACCAGTCAACTGAAACAGCAAGCAAACGCCAATTGTGCCTGGTTTGTCTTCGGTACTGCATGAAGCAGTACGATACAAGCAACATCACATAAGGCATGCCAACAGCTATTGGCACTATCACGGTGTAAGCATCAAGCATTCATCTAAACAGTTCTGAAGTTTCGCAACAGTTAAAAATTGAAGTCTTGCGACGACGTGATCAGGGAAGCAACCTTTGGAGACAGGCTGTGCTGCTCCCTCTTTGTGCGTTCTGCCTTTGTCCCTCTGCCAGGATTCACACCTGCAATGGTTCTGAAGCTAGGGTAGAAAAGCGTTACATTTGGCCGAAAAAAAATGTCCCAGCGAAAAGGCCAAATTGAGCTGTCGCTCTGTCTATACCGATCGGTTACTTGTGTGCTTTTATGTGCTGTGTTTACCTTTCCGGCCATGGTGTCATCTCTTCACGCTGCCATAGATCCCAAGAACGCCACAAAATCTCGGCACGGACCCTCCAACACGGCCTTCACGATGCCGACGTTTGTGCCGTGAGGCGCGCAGGCCTAACTCGGCCTGCCCAATGGACATGAACAGTATTGATGAAATGGAAAGATCACACGTTGCTAACAATGCTTCTGCCATTTCGCCTACTCTTCAACCTCATGGATATCTCTTCAGCACCTCAGCTCCTCCTGCACCCGGTATTTCATCGCTGCTCAAGTCACCGTCTTCACTTGCAGGGGACGAACCATCGTTAACCCCTATAGCCTTGCCTATTCCTGTGCTTACCCGTGTACCACTCCTGTCCACTCCTGTTAAGACTGTTTCTGAAGACAGCATTGAACCGGCTGCGAAAAAGGTAAAGGCCACTCAAACCGATCTTGCCCCTTCAAAGACGACAGCGTCAAAATATCCACTCCCGGAATTTGATCGCTCCTGCCTCGCAATACGACACAACGTCAGACCGGGGCAGCAGCTCATTGACCGTGCATTGGGCATCTCAGGGTAACGTGGTTTTACTTACCACCGTCCCTTCAATTCCATCACTGTCCAAGTAGCGTCACTTGCCGATGCGGAAAAGATCGGTGGCATTGAAAAATTATATATCAGCGAGTCACAGTATGTAGCTGTGCAGGCCAATCGAGCATCTGTACCCGGTTTGCAAAGATGTGTCATTTATGACCTCGAACCTCATGCGCCTCTAAAGGAAGTGATGCCGCATATCTACTCCGACACCAACTCTGTGCTTAATGGCCGCCGACAAGGCAATCGAGGCACATTTCTTCTCCTGCCTGTGGGGCCGTTGGAAATTCCTACCCGATTCTTCTACTATTGACGAATCGTTCACCCGAAGCCTTTCCGTTCTGCACCAGTCTTCTGCTATCGGTGCCTGCGGCAAGGTCACATCAAAAAGTTGCGCCCTGCATTTCAAGACACTCTGCCCAAGCCACCAGCAGACGGTCTTCTCTCATCCAGGTGCCCATTCTGTAAGACAAATGACCACGACATCACTTATTCTAAATGCCCTCAAAAGAAACGTCATCCGGTGGCTGCGCCTACTCAGGCTTCAACCGTTTTGCTGCTCTTTCGATAGACACAGATAAGAATGATACTGATAAACCGCCAGCATCATTGCCTTCACCTTCTAGTATCCGCCATTCCTATGCCTCTGTATTAAAGGCAGGTTCTCGTACCCAGCGGAATAAAGATGATGAATTTATTTCCTTAACCTCCTCTATGTCTAATGAGATCTCTACCATCGATGACGCAATCGCCAACGTTCACCAATAACTTGATAAGCTTTGACGACGTCGCTCTCTCTAACCACAACGTCCGCAGTTACCGCGCGTTCAGTCTGTTTACCGAGTGCCTCCTTTATCGAAAGCGCACAATCGTTCAGGCTCAAAATATCAACAATCCGAGCAATCTGTAACAACGTCTTCAATGTCATCCCTCATTATCTTATTGCAGCAACTGCCTCAGATGATTGCATGTGTTTTGAAAGCGAATAGCCGCTAACGCTACTTCCCATGTCGTACAATGGAACTGTCGGGGCGTTAATAATAAGCTCCCTGAATTTAAGCTGCGCATTCACGAAGGTAAACTCTCCGCCTGGGTTTTCCTTCTCCAGGAGCATAATGCCATCCTTCCTCTCTTTGGTTATTGTGCATTACATAATCCATCAATACTCGACTGCCGCAGTGGTCTGGCTCCTGGTAAAGCAGCTAAATATGTTCATTGTTCGACACCACATTCTCCCGTCAACCTGTCTCGTTGGCACAATACCCGACAAGAAGTAATTGCCATTTCCAATAAACCGCAACGCACTCCAGTATTATTGGTCTATTTTTATGGTCGGCCCCAAACATCTGTACCTAACTTTTGATGGTTTACACATCTGCGTACCTCTTACACAGGTGTACCAATACTAGTTGGAGGAGATTTTAATGGGCTACATACAGCCTGGTGATACACCCATAACTCTAAACGTGGAGATCAGATTTACGACACAAATTTTGACCAGTCGTTTACGCTTCTAAACAATTCCTCTAATTATACCCGCCCGCGTGCTCCTCTATCAACTCCGGACCTTACGTGGTGGCTGGGTGCCGGCAATCCTCACTGGTCTTGCGAAGCAGACACCTGGGGCAGTGACCACTGTCCCATCCTAATTGGCATTGCCTCAAGTACATTACGTAAAATTCGCCGGAAGATCCATGTCACTTCATGGAGCAGTCTTCGCACGGACGGTCGCCTCGTCTCAATAACTCCTGCATTAGCTCTTTCTACATTCATGCTTGCCTTAACTCAGAAAACAATTTCTTCCACTGTCAAAGAAGACCAACCAAATCCTGACTTTCACCTCCTTAATCAATGGGCCAGGCGCAAGCAGCTAGGCGTATACGTCACTCAGCAGCCTACAGATCAGAATGCACGACCGGAACTTCATAGAGTCACCGCTAAAGCCCGTCGGTATTTTAAACGCCTTCTGCACAAGCGCTGGACAGAGTGGTGTTCTCAACTCAACACTCCTGTGGGCAATCGCCACTTGTTGGGTGTATATCATTCCATGGAACGCAAGCCTATCCGTCAAGGAGTACGCCGAGAGTATTCGCCTTGCCCTTTGTCTTTCTCCAGATAAATGCGCTTCGCAAGCTGCCCTTCAACTTTTTCCTAATTATGACTGTTCATCTGCACCTGTTCTGGTCAGTTACAAATATGAGCCAGAGGATAATATCACATGCCCGTTCACCATGGCTGAGCTTATAGCTGCAATTGAAGACATCCGCCCTGACACTGCACCTGGTCATGACGGTGTACCTTATGACCTATTCCGGAATCTGGACGGTGAAGCATGACTTCACTTCTCAAAATTTTTAACTAAATCGGGACATCAATTGAGATGCCATCAGATTGGAAACATTCAGGGGTAGTTCTAATACCAAAGCCCGAAAAATCACCCAAAACTCTTGGGACCATAGGACCGATTTCTCTTACCCCAACTATTAGCAAGCTGTTTGAAAAACTGCTTGCCAGTCGACTCTCCTGGTGGCTCGACCATCATCAGAAATATTCGTCTTTCCAAATTGGTCTCCGATGAGGAAACGGAGCTGAGGATGGTCTTGACCACTTTGCCAACGACGTGATACGTCGCTCTGCTTACAGCCGTCTCGTTCGCACAGTCCTGGCCACAGATATCTCGAAGGCCTACGACAACGATCTCCACGAAGTCATTCTGAACACTATGTCATCACTTGGCATGCCCTTGCAGATACGTCGAGCAATTCATGCTTTTCTCTCACAAAGGATATATCCTATCTGCGTTAACGGTAAACCCACCGGCCGCTTCATTTCTAATCGCGGAGTACCGCAGGGCTCAGTTTTAGCCGCAACTCTAATTAACATCGCATTCATTCCTCTGATACACAGTCTTCCCAAACTTCCTAATATTGAAGTTCTAGCATATGCAGAATACATCACTCTCTGGTCCACAAACCGCTCAGCTCAGGTGCAGCAAGACTGTCTCCAAAATGCCCTCAACCTTCTACACAACTTTCTTGCCAACACTGGCCTCTCCCTCAACCTTCCAAATCCTCTTATGTTCATGTGGGCAATAAAGTTGGCCGCCGTATTTTCAAAGCCACTTTGTTCGTGCTCACTATTGACAATGCACCACTTCCTGAAGTAGAACATATCAAAGTCTTGGGCCTGCACGTTCATGCCTCAGGCAAAGGGACGGCTTGGTTGTCAGCTATGAGCAGAAGTGCTATAAAAACACGCGGCCTAGTCCGCAGAATAGCCAATCGCTATGGAGGTGCATGCTCAGATACAGCTCGTCGACGTGTTCACGCTTTCTTTCTACCTCGGCTAATATACCAGGCTCAGTTTCAACACCTTACAAAACGACAGTGGTCTACACTTGAAGCACTCAACCAAGAAGTCATGCGAGTCATTACTGGCCTACCTCGAGCAACTCCTATTTGTACTGCTGCTGGAGTATGCGCAACTCAACACACTGGACGATTTAATTATCCAGCGACAAACCAATAGAGCCAGGAAAAATTTTCTCCGTCCTATGCTCGAGCCTCAACGACCTCCATGGGACTACTGTTACATTACGTCAAACAAGCCAGCTTGTCATAATAAGTCGGAGTTCTATTCTCCGCCGTTACCATCATCTTTTTCTACGGAACATGATGGCTGCATCCTTTACATAGATGTCGCCATAATCCCAACGGGGGATCAACTGCTTTGATAAGCCCGACGCACCCTCAACTCTATAGCCGCCAGACCTACTGTACTGACAATTCATCATCTCTTCCCTTCGAGATGCAAGCGATTTTAAATGCCATAGCGGCTTTACCTGACCAACCTCATTATAACCAGTTGCACCTATTTACTCATTCCCAAGAAGCTCTGAAGCACCTAAAAAAAATATGTGGTACCCTTCGGGTTTCCCAGGCCATACATGCTGCTTGCAAGTCTTCCTTCCCGGTCCCTATACTTGTACACTGGGTTCAAGCACGCACAGATGTCAAAAGCATGGCATCTGACATGATATCTCGTTTAACGGACGTTCCACAACCCCCCCCCCCCCCTGCCTCTTTGCAACCAGATCCACTTCTGACACATTTAACGTCTTCAGCCTCCATCAGGCGGCGTACTCGTGGTCTTATTCCCCCGTGTATCCACCCCCTTCCTCCCAACCTATCACGGATGGAGGAGGTCTCTAAGGACGCTGCGCGTTGGTGTGGCCGTTGCGCCCACAGTTCGGCACCTGTGGCAAAGTGAGAAGATCCCTCCGCCGGAAAAATGCCCTCACTGCGACACAACCGCTTCTGACACCACTGTCCACCACCTATTGTAGAAATGCCCAGGAACTTCGCTTGTTCGCGCTCGCGTTCTTCAAGAGGCGGGCTTGTCCTCAAACAATGACTCCGATTTCTACTTGTGGGTAACGGAAAACATTTACGCCCGAAGTTTTTATGACTTTATACATATCCGGACTTCATGCTTTTCTGTAACGTCTTATCAAATTAACGTTCGTCAGTGACATCACGTTTTATGCCGTGCGACACATTTAGCGTCCCAAATAACGAAATAAAATCTGCAGTGAATTGCCTTCAAAAAATATTTACAAACTGCAAGATGATCGCTCTCTTTTCAAAAAAATAAATGCACACCACATTTCACTTTCATTAAATGCAGATCAATGAATATAATCTCTAGCTCTCTTCAAAAAACAAAAAGTTCCTCTGCAACGCACATTCTACTTTCATTATGTACAGCAATGAATATATTCAGTACTCTTTAGAGTTCAGTACAAAATGAAAGACTTCAAGCCAACTGAAACTTTCCTGAATGATCAGTTTGATATTTTTGTAACAATCCTAGTGTTTTGGTGCTTGCATTAAAGCGGCTCATTGAACACTATCACTGGGTGCTAAAGATATACTGAAAGCAAGTCCATGCAATTTGTTGTTTTGATTAAAAATTACTTTTCACGCACTTTCCCTATTTCTTTATGTTTATGTGGTAGCAAAAAATGCATTCGTTGCTGAGAAATATAAATTTAAAATTTTGCTTGTCTCTCAATTCGATTTTGTAATGTGCGCCGTGAAAAGGACTCTATAAGAAACATTTTTGAAAATACTTGCAGGGTAGCTTAAGGCCTCTATGATTCACACCCATCAATGCGTCAATGCACTGCAGTCTGCTTCCAAATGAGCCAGTGATGACGAGTGTTTTGTTTCTTGCTATTTTCTTGCTCATAAAACCACCATTTCAGTCTCTCTGCAAGCAGAACTCAGTAAAATATCAATATAAGCTCTTGTCTTTAAGTCCTTCCAAAGAGCTGCTTGACACGACAAGGGAAAGCCTGTGTATTTAATGAAAATGTGGGCTGAATCATCAGTATGCCCATTTTGTGTTAAACAAAAGTCAGCAAGATATTGTTCTTTGCCGTAAGAAGTTTGCAGGAGATATTTAGGTGCTTGGTCCTTACAAACATTCATTCATACATTGGTCACAGACAAATTTTGAGTTCAGTAAAGCAGGAAATAATCATCAAAGGCTTTCATGTATTAGTGATGCTCTACGAGTAAAACACAAATTTAAAATCACCTCCTGTGCTGCAGACAAGGCTTTCGTATCAATGTGACAACATTATCCTGTCTCACCAGCTGCTTCTTACAGGTTGGGTGTTTCACCTAAGATGTTATACAATTTTTAAAACAAGGCTTTTTGAGTTAGAAGAGCCGTTTTCAGCAAAACTTTGTCAGTGGTGTAGCACATCTGAATACAGCCAGGATGTCCTAACTGGAAGGCTGGTTAACAAATATTGAGAAGTTAACTTTTAAGTATTATTGTTATACAAGTAACGCACACGCACACTAAGTGGCAGTAAATTTTTTAGGCCTTAAGTTTTGTTAATGACATTATTTCCAGAGTTGATGCTAGATGTTTACATATAATGTCATTTTATGAAAGTCAAAATGACGATAAAGCTTGCAAGGCGGTGAAAAATTTCACCTAAATATAAACGATGCTAATAAGCACAGTATCACAGGAATGTTATTTAAATGCTACATAAAAACTAGTTAGCAGAAAATACCGCTGCTCTTTCTTGACAATTCGAACAAGTAGCCATAAATGCGGGTGTCGGAGAACCCAGCACAAAAGCCGAGAGTATCTGTCAGAAGTGCTTGTAAAAATAGCGCCCTTCATATCAAAAATGCAGTAGAGATAATTTAACTGACTGAATTATTATGAATTATCCATTTACTACTGGTCAGGAAGTTGTTACTAACAAAGTTGTGTACTTTTGTGCATGCGTAATGGGAATGGGAGTACGGATTGCCCGGGCGAATGAGCTGTGGCAAACACAGTAGGTAGCGAATGGTAGTAAGGCTAATTCCATTAAAATTATGCGTATGGCACCGCACGAATGCCATTGAAACTTAAGGCAGTAACCAATTAATTGCATTAAATTTGCCCGTGTGGCACAGGTATTAGTCTCCTTACTTACTGAGAGGCACGTAGCGGACCTTAAGTTATACTCTTAAGTTTTAGGCAATTTGATAATGCAGTTTCCCTTGTTGCTGTGGTCAAATTTTCGCTATACCAAGCAAAATTACATACACTTTTCAGAAGCCTGCAGGTAGCAGAGCCCCTCCAACGCACGTATCTCATCAAAGTAACCCAAAATATGCTGAGCCACAGGGCTGACGGCAACTGCATTTTCGAAATTTTGGTACCTGCTATTGATATTACAGTGGGCAACAAGCTTCTGAATAAATAAGGAGACTGACAGTAATAGTTCAATATAGTAAAGCAGCCTACTAGTCTGCATGTATTAGCTGTATTCTGATGCTCTACATCGCTGACTATGCTATGCAGAAAAGAGCACTCTTCTAGCTCAAAAAGTTTATTTTTAAGAACTGCAGAGCATGTTAGGCAAGACATTTGGCATGTACTCAGCTCCACTGTGCCAAAATAGAAAGTGCCCACTATCCTGTGAGAAGAACTTTTAATGCGACGGAAATTCCGTAGTCATCGGTGTTGTGAGCAAAAAAATCTCCCGAAAAACAACCTTGGGCATCTGCCTAGGTTACGTGACCTTGTGGCCTCATCATAACTTACACACAGGTTTGTGAGCAATCTGGCCGCCATGGCAGATGGCAGTTAAATTGATGACTGGTCACGAGACGTTGCTCGGAAAGAGCAACCTTGGCTGCACAAGTCCCATTGCAGGGCAGTGGCACATCGCTTAACTGCTGCACCAGGACTCCAGGGATCCGTGAATGTACAATCGAGAGTGACCAATACCGCAAATATGGGAATTAAGCCAATAATACTGTCGCGTCATACGCTTAAGGTTGATTTGAAGTGTTCCCTACAATTTGTTTTTTAGCTCTGGGCTCAACTAAAGAGTTTCAAGACACTCTCTAATGCAGAAACAACAGCAGTGGTGGAAGTTGACCAGTCATTGTCATAATATAGTGAAACCATGTAATCATCTTTATTCGTTAACGTGAGAAGTTGGAATAGGTGGTACGTAATCATGATTAACGAGCGCAAAACACACGAAGACACAGAGAAGACGACGCAAGACTAAATCGCTCACTCGCAACTAAACATTTGCTGAAAAAAAACACCAATATCTACACAAAAAGGCGAAAAATCAAAGAAACAAGAGACTAAAATGCAATAACGCCGAGCCAGGAATCGTAATCAAGAACGGATTGCACGCGCATCAACAAGATATCTAAAGCAACGCAGTGAACATCGGCACGAAAGAAGAAATACACGGCACAAAATCAAGTGTCATCAAGGAACGCTATTTCATAATAATAACTTTATTTGCATCACACGTACATGATGCCGGAGGCCAGCAGAAAACGCTGTCATTAAGGCAGCTTGACAAGGCCGCAGGCACCTACACTGGCAACTACAGGTAGCGGTCAGCAACCACAAAACAAATGCATGAAAGTGTGAAACCGCAAACAAAAGCTATACATTGAAAAAAGGAAGTTTCCACGAAAACCTGACTGCAACAAGAGGGCACACACTTTCAACAAATCTCATCGCCGGAGATATATAGACAACATAGCAAAATGAAAGTGACGCTTTGAGATAGAATATGGTGAGACTGTTTTGTTGTTCTTATTTTTAGTTCGTAAAGTAGTGGCGAAGTTTCTTGAAAGTAATATTTTCGGGTTGTATGTTTTTCTTATGCAACGTATTTAAAAGCCTTGGTAACCGGTTTTTTAACATTTGTAATCCATATGTTGTCCTACATGTTTCAACTTTCCACCTCTCAAAATTTCGCGTGTTGTATGCTTTAGGATGACTACTTATGTTGGCTATCTGACGCAAGAAACAAGTACCATTTTTTATCTCTTGTTTGTATTGTTTGCACAGACGATAACCATAAATCTTCGTAACAGGCATCACGTTATACATGTGAAATAATGGTTCCGAGGGATAGCACATGGGGACACTTGCAACGGCACGTAGAAACTTTTTTTGCAGAATATGAATTTTGTGTATATTGTTTTGCGTCGTAGAGGCCCAAACTAAATGGCAATAATTAAGTCTTGAACAAAACAAGGTATTATACAGCATTATCATTACATTACGCGGTAGTACACTTGCATTTCGATATATGAGGCCGACTACTTGAGAAAGTTTTTTGGTTAAGCAGTTAATATGTGCATCCCAAGATAAGTTCTCATGAAACGTAACACCTAATGTTTTAATCCAAGGCACTATTTCAACTGGGGTTGATTTGAGCAAAACACTGTGGCTAGTTGTTATAGTTTTATTTCTGGCGTGAAATAGAACTGCCTTTGTTTTTTGTATGTTTATTTTTAAAAGATTTTCTTCAGTCCATTTCTCTAGCTTGGCTAGGCTTTCATTCGCATGGCGAATTAATTGATCAGGATCATTTGCTGAAAAGAATAGACTCGTATCATCTGCGTAAATGACAAATTTTGTGGATGGGGTTACGCTTACTATGTCATTCACGTAGAGATTAAAAAGGAATGGCCCCAAAATACTGCCTTGCGGCACGCCACAGTTAACTGCTAGTGAATCCGAACAAAATCCCTCTATATCTACAATTTGCTTCCTATTGGTTAAATATGATCGGATTAACGCCGCAGCCACACCCCGAAAGCCATATCTTTCTAGCTTCGTGATCAGTATCTGATGATTTATGAGGTCAAAGGCTCTTGAAAAATCTATAAATATGCCTAATATTACGTTTTTTTGTTCAATGTGGTCTAAAATATACTCTTTTTGGGCAAGAAGTGCCGACTCGGTGCTAACTCCCTTTCGGAATCCATACTGGCAATCAACTATGAGGTTATGTTTCTCTTCAAATTTCGAAAATCGCTTGAGAATGATTTTTTCGAATGCCTTTGATAGGACAGGTAGTATGGAAACAGGCCTGTAATTCCCCATATCATTCTTATCACCTTTCTTGTACAATACCTTCACATGTGCAACTTGCATTTGGTGTGGAAATACCGCTTGTTCAAGGCATAAATTGAAAACGTAATTTATGCAGGGAGCAAGGACACAGATGACGTGTTTCAAAGGTTTCACTTGCATGCCATCAACATCAATAGCGCTGCTGTTATTAAGACTTTTTATTACTTCCGTCACCTCGGCTTCGCTGACAGGATCAAGAAAAACTGAGCCATTATTGTAGTGAACATTGTCTAGATTAATATTCACTGTTATTTGAGCGGCAGTATTTACAATGTGGCTATTGAAGGCATTGGCTAAGGCTTTGCCTGACAGCACGGTACCATTGTATTTTATTGCACGAACTGAGTCATTCTTAACATTATAGTTTAATACTGAGCGCAGCTTTTTCCACACAGCATGTGTGCGTCCAGAAAGAGAGGTGAATAAGTTGTTAAAATGCTGTTTTCGTGCCCTTTTCAGCTCTTTATCTAAACGATTACGGCAAGTTCTAAACTGCTTCAACGCGTCTGGATCCTTGCTTTTGATAAACCTGCTGAACATTGTATTTTTCTCACGTATTTTCGCTGCCAGGTCGGGTGTTATCCACGGTTTGCGGATTTTTGTGTTTACTTTAGCATGTTAGGATGACTAAAGGGGTGTTGATACACGTGTCGATTGATTTTGTGCTGTGATACGCTTCCTTTAGCTCACATGTGAATTGATTATGGTGTGAAAAAAGCAGTGGTGTCCTCAAATTTTAGCGCGTATTGCTTGCGTTTTCCTAGTTGGTCACATTCCCGGCAGTGGTCAGCCAGGTTAGAGCGGTCTTGGTTAAAAACGTCTCTAGGCTCAGTAAGGTGTATGAAATACCTTTCCTTGATGACGCTTATTTTTGTCTTGTGTATTTATTATTTTCAATGTTTACTGCATTGCTTTAGATATCTTGTTGATGCACGTGCAATTCATTCCTGATTAAGATTCCTAGTGCGGCGTCGTTGAATTTTTCTCTTGTTGCTTTGTTTTTGCCACTTTGTGTATATATTGCTATTTTTTCTCAATAAACGTTCAGTTGCTAGCGGGCGCTTGTGTCGTACTGTATTCTTCTCTGCGTCTGTCTCTTTTGCGCTAGTTTCCCATGAATCATTTATATATCTTATTCTTTTTATGACACCTAATCGTGCTAGGCAGGTGGAAAATTTTCTGTTGCAAAACTAAAACTTTACCCGTTGACAATCCGATATGATCAGTATTTCTAACCAACTCATCACCCCTAAGAATGGCTTTCATCGTTAATCACTGGACGTTAAAGATCTGCAGGTTGATATTTTTTAACCTGTTCACATTTTTATTTAAAAAATAAATGTTTTAGTACTCTCTGTTAAACGGAATTTTTCAGCAGGACTAACAATATGTACCCCCTATCTATAATTAATTAGACGATGTAATAACTTTAATAAAGAAATAAACTTTTTATTTTTTTTTATTACAGAGGGTAAGGCCATCAACATCGAACGTAAGCCAGCTGGTTTTAATAATTTTGAATAGGCAATATATGGCTAGAAATATAGAACGTCAAAAATAAGAATTTCCAGTATTCCCGCATTACATATTTATTAAATGGTCATTCCCACTTATTGAGCATGAAATAGAGGCAAAGTTTCTATATTTGATGATGCAGCACAAGTTAATCTCATTTTGACATTAACACAACACGCAGCGACGCCTTTTTAAGTAGGTAATGCAGGGAACCGAACGCAACTCGTTTTCAAACGCGTTCATTTGACATTTAATATATTAAGCAACATTGTCTACTAAAAAACAACTAAAACTGCGTCCGCACCTACCATGTTGACAACCACTATTTAAGCAATATAACCTTGCCCTTAATATCAAAAAAATAGATTTGCTCAGTTAATTCAATTTATTTATCATCTAATTATTGATTCATAAGAAGTACATAGTCTCCACCTTGCTGTACAATCCAGCTCAATAGACACTATCGACGTCTTTTCCACACTTAAGAACCTGTAAAATTAAAAAAAAATCGCCCTGTATGTTACTCTCTTCCCCACAAAGACTACTAGATTGTTTAGAGCATGTCATTGGCAACCATAGAGTTGTATGCTTTCAGAACGAAACAGGTAATATTGTTGAATTTTTTTTACTCTTGCCGATATTCCAGTAAACCTACTCAGCATGAGAATGTTCGATTTTTACTCAAAAACAAGTTTTTGCAATACCTCGTACTTGCATCGATTTCGAGTTACGTATTTTTATCATTTTACAACAGAAAACTGTGGAGGTGCCTAGCAGGATTAAGGGTCACAAAAATTGTAATATATGCAGATGAGTACATGGTTTTTCAGCCCAATAAAAATGACTGCCCGGCTCCCATCACGCTTGTTTCTGCATTTAGAGAGTGCCATGAGTGATAAAATCTCAGGCGATTTTAACACATCACTCTTCATCCCTAACCACATCATCACTCTGGGCTCATAACACCCGCACACAATAAGCTTCTCCTCCCCTGTAGCTCCGTTCATTCTTATTTAGTGAAAAGTAGTATCAGCATCTAGTGCTGACATGCAATCACTTTCAAAGCCACATTTTTAAAAACCAGGTCTCACGCCTTTAGCCACAGGTTACGACCCCCAATTTTAGTCAGCTGTGGTCAGTAGCATGCTAATAAAGAAGCAAACAGATAATGGTTTTGGTCAAAAGAACGAAAACGATAAGAAGACTGTCAGCTTTCCATACAAGTATAGTGTAAGGCGCAACCTGAAAAACGTTGCCAGTAGAATCAGTGTAGAAGTTGTTATCTCCGCATACATGAAGCTCTAGAGGTTTTAGGCGAGGGTAAATTCTGAAGATATGCCACACCCTAGTTGCACCATAAAGCACCGTGAGCCCTTTTGTACCTCGTGCTGAAGGCGTCGTTTACCATATACGACTATCCTGCAGAAAAGATTACATCAGACAAACGAGTAGGAACATTAAAAGACGGCTGCTGAAACACCGTGGCGAAAAGAAACAAACTGTTGAAGAAGGCTGTCTTTCTCTCCAGTGGAGGGAGTGCAAACGCCGTTCTTCCCCCGTTTTCAGCGCTACATTCGTGTGATTAGAAAGCACAAGAAAAAATATACCGGGTATATAACTGAAGTTTTTGCAATAAAAAAAAGCAGATGAAATTCATGTTAGTACCTCCTTGGTATTAGTGACGACACAAGAACTTGCATATCTGACCGAGCATGCGCCATGGCAATGACAACAGATCATTACCAAGGCAAGTGCGTTCTTTTGCTGTTGACTTACATCCTCTTTATTAGCACTTTGCTGTACTAGCGAAGATTGTTCAATAAAACCTCAGTAGTATTACCCATGTGTCTATGTACATTTATTTCTTAGTTTTGTGTGTGTCTCGTGTGCTTTGTTTTAAACTACCCAGGAACCGACTAGCCCATCAGTCTAATTTCTGGACAGTTTTACACACTGAATATTAGTAAGAGGGCAGCCAGGTCGGGCACATACATTCGTGGCGAGAACAATACGGCTGAAACGCAGCGCCATCCTTTCCTTTGTCATGAGTCATCTGCTTTGTCTTTGTCATCTTCTTTAGAGAACGCTAAGTAGAGCACCACAGCATTGTCCGAGTGGCTTGAGAATTTGCGTCATATGCAGGATCTGTGATGTTTGATCACCATTACTACACACCCACTGGATTTTAATGGGCAGAAGCTTTGCTAATCGCCTCTTACGCAATTTTCTGTTTATTTGATTGGTTTAAGGTCCTTATTGCTCTTGTTATATGTTTTTACAAAGGCAGTAGACAGCGACAAACAAACACCACACAAGTATTTTTCCTTGCCTGCTGGCACAGTGAACATTATGAACCAATACCAACTTCCCAAACCACAGCCTTAGATTACTGTTAGATGTGGGCTCCCTCCACTTGTTATCTTATAGGGGTCTTAAATTTATAAACAAATGTTAGGCAAAACTGCTTTCACACCTCATACCAAGCAGATCGAATATCTTAGCTATGGCACTGAGTGGGCACGGTGCCATTATGGCTTGAATAAAAAATAATTACTATGATCAATATTCAAGGAAACAATTTTTTCAAAACTCCAAATCAGGAGTTTCATAGAACCCGCCCTGTCAGCATGGTACCGCTTTTCTCAAAAGATTAGAGCCGAAGGGTTTGCTTGTGAGCTACACCGTGTGTAGCTCACAAGTAAAATTTCCAGAAGGGAAGATATTTGGCACCGCCCCCTTCGATGGGCAGGACTTTCAAATATTCTACAGGAGCCCCACTATATGGCTCAGAAGCGAACTCAGTGGGCTATAAACATTCGAAAAAGGCTGTAAATAATGACAAATAACATGGCTGCAACCAGAAGACAAGTGAAATGACGTTTCGGCTGCCAGAAAGCAGACTCATGATGGGGGCAAAGTGCAGTTAAATTGTTTTAAGTACAGCCATAGTCATACAATGCTCTTTCTGGTCACGAAATTCCAGCCAAAGTTTTGTATAAGGACAGCGCGCGCCGCTAGTGGCGCAGCTGTCGGAAAGGGGGCACAAATGGCTGTGCGAGCCCTGTTCGCAGCAGCTCTTTTGCGGCCAAAAGGCTCACGTTCGCTTGGTATCTGTGGTATCTGGTGATCGATATTTGGGCTTATCATAGACGCTACTTTACTGGTTAATACCTGAGAGCTTGGCTGCAACATCAAAACACTAAAAGCCTGCATGATCGACAGCGGCCGCTAGTAAATCTAGCCAGTGGCGGTTTTCTGACTAACAACACACTTACTTCCTCTCGCTTTTGGTACAAAACTACGATTTGTGTACGCCGGTCCCGCTGCATGTGCATTCATTTTCACCGTAACTTTCCTCCAATGTCACTCTGGAAGCTCTCGTGTAGCGGTCAGTAATATATTGGTACGTGTCTGGGTTGTAGCTGTCTCGGCAGAGTCCTTGCTTTCATCGAAGTGCATAAGAAAGCGGCTGGCGCTTACCTTGTGAGAAATACTGCAATCTCACTAATTATTTCAAGGCATTATGGCGACAATTCAAGAACTGACATGACGAATGCACAGGATGTTTGATGCTATCTCAGTTTTTTTTTTGTTGCTGACACTTTCAGAAGTGGCGAAGCCAGCTGCTGAAGACACTTGTTACAAAATCCATTTATTTACACATTGTCACACTGTGACTTAAGAGACGCTGCCCAGTAAATGAAATTTCGAATTTTTTTTTCAGTACTCATGTGCTGCCTTGGACCTACAAAAATATGAGGCAAGCTGTGAGCGGCCATGCAATGAATAAAAAATGGGCAATGATGGAAAGCATAGGGCAAAATTTACAAAATAAAAAGTGGCAGGGGTTTAAGGTTGTTAAACCGAGTAGACGTACGAAAACATATGGGTTTAGCCTGGTTGGCTGATGATTTTGCTTTGGGCTAGGCCGTCGGGACGTCTAGTGACGATATTAGACTCAGTTTAAGCTCTTATCGAGGTTAAGCCTATCTGACCTGTTCGTTCCACAGATGGAAGTGGATGAAAATGACGATGTGCAATGCGCAGAGCGAGTGTGTTTCAGTTTAACACGATGTGTTATCGGCTGCGGCGTTAGCGTAGTGCCCTCGTGCAGTGGCCAGCGAAACTGATCTGTTCGAAACCCACTCGCTGCAATATATTTTATATGTGCACCCTCAAATTCACGGATGCCACTCCTCAGGCCGAATTAATTCCGTGGAGCCAAATGCCTCGTGGAGACACGGACATGCTTCGAGTAGAGCTAAATCCACCGCTTTTCTCTCGGGACATCGCCCGGTTATATATTTTACGATGATCAGCGTCGCTCGGTGGGCAGAACAGCGAGGCCTTTTCCTGCGTACTTCCGTAGCCGGAGCGGCAACCCGTCTCACAGCAAGTATTCCGCATCGTAGGCTTGCGCGTTACGTGTATAGTACTTGTTTGCTAACGAAAGAAATCAGAAAAGAAAATAGCTGCTGCCACATCGCCGCCATCCAATTCCACCTGTATTCTCTCGGCCATACAGACGCTCGCTTGCTCGCGTCATTGCCTCCACAGGACTCTTAGCGCCACCTCGTGGAAGTTGTGGTAACGATATGATCACGATATGGCCTATAATATGGATATCAGCGCTCACGATATGGCCCAGGAACTTGAGCAGTTGG
>JARKHS020024173.1:0-173584 GCA_030143305.2 Amblyomma americanum
GCCATGGCGCAGTACGATGGATTGAAGAAGGAGCCAACAGGCAAGACTGTGGTTGGCGTAGCGTGTCAGATGGTCGATGGCAGTGACTATTCATCGATTACCTCGTGTAGAGAAAGGAAGCGGGCCATACAAGTCGATGCCGACGACGGCGAATGGTGTGGCGGGGCATGGTAGAGGCTTCAGATGTCCAGCGAGAGGTGAAGTCGGCCGATTTCTGTGCTGGCAGAGCGGGCAAGAAGCGACGTATTTAGAGTCGCTGGATGAAAGGCCAGGCCAGAAGAAAGGGCTCTTGACGCGGTCATAGGTTTTGTGAAAACCTAAGTGACTGGTCGTCGCGTCATAGTGGAGGGTCTCCAAAATACGGGAGCGAAGTGTACGTGGTACCACTGAAACCCAGCGGGTGACATCAGGGCAGTATACGTAGCGGCAGAGCGCATAATTTTCGAGTTTGAACTGGTGGAGCTGCCGATGCAACCGAACGGTAGGAGGGTAGGAAGCTCCCGTGGGACGGTTGATTAGGGAGCGGCAATACGCATCGTTGCGTTGATCAAACGCAAGGTCCTTTAAATCGTCAGATGCGACGCAGGGGAGGACGGCGAGGTGCAGAAGAGCTTGCGACGATGAGGAGTCGCTGTGACAGGTGGAAGGTGGTGCTGAAGACCGAAACGAAGATTCCAGAAGAGGTCAACGAAAAAGGGCATTGGCGTCTCGGTGCTATCGACCGGACTTGTATGTGACGTCAAAACTGTATTCTTGGAGACGAAGAACCCAGCGGCCAAGGCGGCCAGTGAAATTTTTGAGGCTAGACAACCAGCATAATGCGTGATGGACCGTGACGACCGTGAAGTGGCGGCCGTAAAGGCAGGGGTGGAATTTATGAACTGCCCAAACGACGGCAAGATATTTTTTCTCAGTGATAGTGAAGTTACGTTCCGCAGGTGTCAGAGTGCAGCTAGTGAACGCAATAACACTTTCGCAAGTAGTAGTATCCCGCTGAAGAGGAACAGCACCAAGGCCGTGGCCGCTAGCGTCAGTGTGTAGAATGGTTGGAGCAGCATCGTTGAAGTGGCCAAGGACAAGATCGGATGTGAGAGCTTGATTGAAGGCTTGAAAAGCACTTGCGCTTTGCTCAGTCCAAACGAAAGCACTGTGAGCAGTGAGGTGCTGATGCAGTGGCGAGGTAATGGTAGAACAATTTCGTGTAAAGCGGCGAAAATAAAAAGAAAGGCCGAGGAAACTGCCTAGTTCTTTAGTCTGCTTGGGACGGGAAAGGTTGAGGACAGCGGCAAGCTTATCAGGGTAGGGTCGAATGCCGTCCCGGCTGACGAGGTGGCCCAGAATCGTGATTTCCTTCCTGGCGAAATGGCACTTTTTCGTATTGAGTTGAAGGCCAGCAGAAGCGAGGCAAGTGAACACTTCATGGAAGCGGCGTAAGTGTTCACGAAAAGTTGAAGAGAAAATAACAATGTCGTCCCGACAGCATAAGCAGGTTTTCCATTTCAGGCCGCGAAGGACTCTATCAATCATGCGTTGAAATGTAGCAGGAGCGTTACATAGTCCAAATAGCATAACATTAAATTCGCAAAGGCCGTCGGGAATAGCGAACGCGGTCTTTTCCTTGTCTGCTTCATGGATGGGAATATGCCAGTAACCGGAACGAAGATCCAGGGTGGAAAAGTATTCAGCTCCCTGAAGAGAGTCGAGGAAGTCATCAATCCGGGGCATAAGGTAAACGTCTTTACGAGTAATTTTGTTGAATGCACGGTAATTAACACAAAACCGCACTGACCCATCCTTCTTCTTCACCAAAACAATCGGGGAATACCAGGGACTGGAGGAAGGGCGAATAATGTCTCGTCGGAGCATATAACTCACATTGTCCTCGATGACTTTGCGTTCAGATAAAGAAACGCGGTACGAGCGGCGGCGAACAACCGAGGTACCTTCGGTCACGATACGGTGCTCGGCCACAGAAGTCTTGCCCAGGGTAATGGAAGCCACATGAAAAGAGTCTTGGTGCTTGCGAAGAAAGTCCAGTAAATCTTGTCGTTGCGATGCTGGGAGATGTGGATTGATGGTGGAGTAGGACAGAGAGAGAAACGTCCGCAGAAGGGGGCGACTGGGAGGAGGGCGCAGTAAGCACGGCGAGAGAAACCGTGTGCATGTCCAACGTGCAGGTAAAAGAGGTGCTTTTGAGTAATACTAGAGGTTCACGGGAGTGTTCAAAGCAGCGACGACGGCAGATTCATTTTCAAACCGAGCCAGGCTAGGCGGCAAGGCACGTCCCCTGATCAGATGTCGATCATAAGGTGCGATGAGCACATCCCCATGAACGATGGTATCAGAAGTAAGCCTGACAAGATCTCGACTCCCAGCGGGCGAAACCGAATCAGCAGCGGCAATGAGGCGATGAAAGGGCTCGAGGACTTCAGATGATGGGTCGCTATCAGTCATGTGCACGATGCGGTCACGGCAAGAAATAAAAGTATAGAGAAGACAAGAAATCCCAGTCAAAAATCATAAGGTAGGCGCAAGGAGAAAGCACAACAAATTGTACGTATTGACGGACACCGTCAATAGACACCCGGACAGTGCACTTAGCGGATGGGCGAATGATGTCGTTAGCTCCACGCAGGCGAGGCCCACCGTACGGCGCTTTCACCGTCCTTAAGTGAGAACACAAGTCTGCGTGAATAACAGAAACTGCAGCGCCCGTGTCAATGAAAGCGTCTAGCTGTAAACCTTCAACCCTAAATAAAACCGTATTAGACAGGCGCTCCGGAGGTACTTGTCGGTGCCCGAAGCATGCAGCTTTCCCTCCAAAAACAGCACTAGCTAGTTTTCCGAGTGCAGGTCAAGCGCCAAAGAAGCAAGCCGGAGCGTAGAAGAAGAGCGGCGGTACGGCGAAGGGGATCGAGTTCTGGTGGGCCGGTAACCACGAGGTGGGGCAGAGCTGGGAGAAGGTGAAGAAGAACGTCCCGAAGAGTCAGTGAAGGCACGGCGTTGATGGGAGGAACCGCTAGTAGTGTCGCAGCCTTCAAAAACTTCATATCCGCGACGTTCTTCGTGAAGGCGCCGACAGGAGAAACGGGAAATATATCCCCGGATGCCGCAGTAAGAACAGATCGGGCGGCTGGGGTGGCAGGGCGAGTATGACGGTGGCGTTGAGGTTGGAGGTGCTAAAAGCTGTGACACGGTGGCGTGGCGTCGCTGGCGTCGGACGCGGACAAAAGAGAGACGGCATGGCAGCGACCTGAGCGCACGTGGGTGTAGGGCGAACTGCAGGGGTGTCTGGTACCAGAGAGCAGGCTACTGACGCCAGCTCTTCTTTGATGATGCTGCGAAGGCCAGCACCAGAAGAGGACGGAGCAGGAGGCGCAGGTGCGGTGAGGTACGGAGAACCGTGTGCGAGAACGGTCCAAGTTCCGGGGCAGCAGAGGGCAAGCGGAAGGAACCCGGGCCGTCGGCGCTCTCCTCTTGGGACATGACGGAGAGAGTACACAAGCGGCGACCGGAACGCAGCTCTATGGAGAAGAAAGGAAAGAGGATACGGAGGATCCAAGGCGCACCTCAATCACGTGTAAGGGAAGACTTCACGGGAGACGTTTATTCTCACCCGCTGGCAGAGACATGGTCCCAGCGAACAGCGCCAAGCGATGACGATGAGATTTACAGGTGAAAGAGAATGAAGTCGCAGCCAGATAGGGACGACGAAAGCGCATGAGGTGCTCTAAATATCAACATTCCTACCCTCCAGAACAACCCTCGGCGTGCATGAGAATGGCCTATTGGCTAATGTTAACAGGACTGCATTAATAGTTTTTACTGTCATCCGCACCCGTCTTCATTACGAGCTGATATGTATCAGTATTTCCTTTGTTCTTGCATCCTACCCTGTTTCAGGTGAAGCAACACAGACACTTCCAATATGGGATGTGGTTAAAATGCTAGGTGGTTGTGTTTATTCATATAACGTTTATGTGCGTGTGTCCTTTGATCCTTATCCTCATCTGAAATGGCCGGCCAGGTATGTCATGGGGCCAGCATTTACAGTATTTATAAAAGCATGTCTCCTTCTTTATATAAAGCTAAATTTTGTGCACAGTTCTGTCGTTATGAATGGAGTCAGATTACAGCTGGTGCAAATTTTGTGTGTGAATGTGATTTTCTTACATTGACGGCAGTGAAACGCATAGAAAGGCAAAAAACGTACTCAATAATAGTTTATTCATAGAGTTGCTGTTTCCTTGTATTAGTAGCACTAGTTCTCATATAAGGCCCAAAGGAGGATTCTCATTTTGGTACATTATTTTGAAAAAGGAGGCCACAAAACAAGACATTTGCTTGCATAATACTTGCAGCCCCTCTAGGACTGTTTAAATTCACTTACACTTCCTGCATGAAGCCGAAAAGCGATAGGTTAAGCTATAGCTACAGCATATAAGGGTGAATAATTGCAATGGGAATCGCCTCCAGGTGTTTTTCTCAGCAATGACGCACAAGGCGCTTTGAGAGCCATTGAGGGCTTTTTTTACAGAGGCAGGCACTTGGGAGAAATTAGTGGGCCAGTATTTGCAGCGACATCTACAGTCTTTTAGTGTTCAGGACCCTTACAGTGTTGCGAGCGCGGTTGCAGTGGTTGAACTTCTTGACAAAGGCATCCCAGGAGCCAACAGTGGGTTTTCCATTCACTTTGAAGACTTGTTTTACAGCATCCCCCATGGCGATCTATTTGTTGCGGTGCGTGACCTGGTTGAACAGCAAAGCCAAGTTGCCTTCCAAAATGCATGTGGCGTTTCTGTGGATACTTTCCTTGAGCTGTCAACAATTTATTTTTTTTTCGACAGCTGTTGATTTAAAGGATGTTATGTACGTTCATAAAAAAAATAATCTGTATTGGGGTAAGCGTTGCACAAGTATTGTGTCAGATATTTTCCGCAAAATTTGACAACACATTGCAAGGCGTTTTTTTTGACAACCTTGTGCGCAGAATTTTAGATGTGTTGATGATTTCTAGATCCTTTTAATCTTTCACCCAGCGACTCATTGCATGTGGTTGTAAACAAGATTTTGACAGCTTTTAAACCTTGCTCAAGTGCCCTTAGTTTTACATATGAACTACCCACTAACCACTCGATTCGATTTTTAGAACTTCAAATAAATAACACTTCATGACGATGGCCATGTTTGCTGGTGATTCATGCCTAGAACTAAGAAGTCCTTATTACCGTACTTATCGGCTCACTCCAAGGTTGTCAAGAAAGGGATTGCTACGAACTGCTTTCGCAATGCATTGCAAAAGAGTTGCCACCACAGCATGAAGGCAAGCTCCGGTAACCAATTTCAACGCTTGGAGGCGGCCGGCTTTCCGAAAGAGCTTTTGAGGGCAGTGACAGAAACCCAGTTGCAAAAGATCAAGGTTCGAGATGTTAAAAGGGTTGACCCAAAGAGAGTTGAGAAAAGAAATATTGAAGTCATGCCTTATGTGCCTAAAATATCCCATACCATCAAAAAGGTCGCTGTAAAGCATGGCGTCAATGTTGTGTTTTCTGCTCCCTGCAAACTTTCACGCCTGCGCTCACGTGTTGCAGGTGGCAGGACTTATCGTGTGGTCTGTTCGACATAGCATGAAAACCGCTACGTCACCTGTGCCACAGGTGAGGTATACAAAATTCCGCTGACGTGCGAGAAAGTATACATTGGCCAAACAGGCCGGTGTATTGCCGGGAATGCGGCTGCTATCGGCTCTTTTCAAATGTTAGTATTGTTGGCAAAGGCAAGGAAAAAGTTGAGCGCGAAATTCTCGAAGCGTTCCTCATTAGTATGCAAGGGAATGATTGCATCAGAAATCGTCCTATCTACGCTATGCAGAAGGAACTAGCTAGGCTTCCTTTCGCAACGAAGCTAGATCTCAGCTTATATTTAGATGTAGATTGTTTATGACTGAGCTGCGCAAGCTTTGTGTCCTTTTCCTGGGAGACTGTTTTCTTCTGTAAAACACTGTTGTTAGAACACTCGTCGTGTGTGTGCCTTGTCGCTTCGCTGTGCTCCGTCTTTTGACGGGTTCTTTTCCTGAACCTATAGCTTGGGCTAGTCCCGTATCCTTGGCTCGGAGAATTCGCGATACAAATCGCATCGTCTTTCTGAAATCTTTATTGCATGTTACGGTATAGCGTAAATTTCAATGAGGGCACTCCTCAAATATTAGGAGGCAATATTCTTAGATATATGGTTGGCCTTTAGCGGATTCCAGCCGACTAGCGGTCGAACGAGTTGTGTCACGATAGCGGTATGATGCCTTTTTTTCACTTTATGAAGTAGCAATAGCGCAAACGTTAATCGTTTCCCGCGACCCAGTTCTAAAACCTCGCCTGCCGTGTCGCAAAATTTGTAGCAACTTTGTTCGCGCACGTCAGAATCGGCCACGCCAAGGTGCATGGCTTTCACAGCCGATAGCGGTTTTTCCTGCTAAACATGTCTCAGGTGAGCCACAATATCAGTGTGTGTGTAATTGTGCGGCAAGATATCTTCGTGTTTTTCTACGGCACATGCCTGTGCTGCTGCATGGGCAGCACTGACGAGCGCGCCAATCAGAACACCAGGGTAGACCGCTCGGTCTCATGCGGCAAGCTTCATCGTACAGCACCTCATCCGCAACGCGCCCTCACGCGCCCGTGCGTATGGTCGCAAGGACGCGTGCGCAAGCGGAAAAAAAAAACGATCGTACAGCAGCCTTAAAGCCCCTACGGGGCACTCGCCGTAAAAGAAGACTTACTTCGGCCACCGCTGTGGGCGAGGCTGGCGCTGGTGAACACTCTCAACGTTTGGTTACCCTACACATAAGTACCCCCGAAAGCGGAAAATTGGACAGCCGTTATATTATATATATATATATATATATATATATATATATATATATATATATATATATATATATATATATATATATGTATGTATATAATGAAAAACATATTTAAGCCGGCGTGAACATTCGCTGACAGGCAACTCTGCGTAGGAGAGGAAGGTGGAGAGTATAGATAGAAGGGTGCTAGAGAAAAGAGTGCGGTCATGGAAGAGGATTGTAACGCAATAGTTCCCTCCATGATGGCTGCTTTGGACAACACAAAAGTCAAGTTTTGTGCATGTACAGAGGGGTGATCAAGTGGTCGAGCAATTCTGTTTGTCTAAAAAAATTATATCTAAATAGGCAAATAAGAATATCGCTGCATGTTTTTCAAAGCTAAAGCATTACAACGCCAGCAAGCGAGATATTTCGCCTCGTTGCGCACTTCAGCCGTATGACGTATGGCATGGCCGACAAACGACCTTGAGCCGCCGTTGCCTAGCAACGCTGCAGCCGCGCTCCAACAGATGGCGCAGCCGTCGACGCCGTTGCCGTAGCTGCTCGCTCCACCTGATGTGCTCCGCTGGGGTTATAGGGAGAGGAAGTGTCGCCTCACGGGATATATATATATATATATATATATATATATATATATATATATATATATATATATATATATATATCTTTCACCTCTGTGTATTGTAGTCGTTTGGAGAGCGCGGAAGAGGCGCAACAACGACAGAACAAGCGAGGAAGAGACAACGCACTCAAGAGACGTCAGAAGAACGCGCCGCAAGACTCGAGAAGCGTCGTAACGAAGATGAGGCTTGAAGAAGTCGTGCCACGTCGCGGAGTGACTCTTCAACTGCGGAAGAGACCGGTTTCAGTTAACGAAAGCGTCGGAATGAGACGCTGCGCAGACGACATGCCGAGGAAACGAAGCTTTCGCATTTCAACAAGGCTTATCCAGAGCTAAACTACAGCCAATTTTTCAAAGAGTAGCGGCCTAAATTTAGGACCTAATATAGAGTTCACTGTGAGTGGCACCTTGGTGACAGACTGCATACATTGTTCAGAGTCAGCACATTCTTTGGCGTACACCGGGGATTCGAAGAGGATATGAAGTACACTCTCAACTGAGACTCAGTTGTCACAATACGGACTGTCTGGTTGCTTGAATCGGTATTGTAGACTGTTCGTCAATGAAACATTAAGACGGAGACGACGATAAATTGTTTCTTGGTGACGTGGAAGCCCGAGTGTTAGTCTTGATTTAGGCTAGGGTTCGAAGGAATGGAAAATGGGGTAATAGTGACTTGGCAAGTTCCAGAGGTGGTTCTTTTCATCCTGGCAAGGAGGAAAAGTTGCAGCCAGTAGTTTACATGGGTGACTGATAGAAGGAGGGCGCAATAGCGGCACAGCTTGACGAAAGCCGCAATTGCTTTATTTTTTGTTTTCTTTATCATCATCACATTTTTTTTCATCGTATCATTGCAAATTACATAAGACTTTCCGCACCAATAGCCAAAAGCTAGTCAGAGGTGCGACACAAAAACATAAAATGCAAGCAACAATAATGCAGCAATGACCTAACAATGAGTAATTTCGAACCAAAACGCTTGGTATGTTTTTAGCACCAAACTATGGCTCGGTGCAGGAAGTGTTTGTTCCCTTGAAGCAGATGACGTTGAATGGCTAGAATCGTAACTTGTGCGGCGATGACTTTAAGTGGCAGGCATCCTGCTTCCCCAACTGTTCCCGGGGTGGAGGAGCTGTCCAGGGGCCGAGACTTATCCGCAGACAAATGTTCCGCGCTGCCTTTAGCTTCCTCTTATTTGTTGGAGACATTTTGTTTAGAATCGGTCAACTATGTCGCAAATGTCTATCAACAAAGGTCTTATGAAGGAGAAGCATAGAAAGACAATTTCAGCCCCAACGTGTTCCTGCCATTAATTTGAAGAATTCTGGTGTTGCTGGATTTTCGCACCGAGTTCTTTTTTTAACATCAGGTGTCCAAGAGAGGTTACGGTCGATGACAATACCGAGGAATCGTTGGGTCTACCCGTAGGGTATCGGGTTCCCACCAAGAAGAAGCGGATATTTAGACTTTTTTTTTTAGTGAATGCCAAGACAACATTTTTTTTTGGGGGGGGGGGGAAGATCAAGTCCTCGTGGAACCAAGCACGTGAAGATGTTACGTAATGCTTCTGAAGATGTCGCTTGACGTGGCGTGATTTGTATTCGCTCCAGAAGCAGATATAATCTGCATAAATCATGATGCGTGCTTCCTGTGGTAAGTTTTCTGTTTCTTGTATTGGATGATACTGAACAAAAGGGGGCTGAGCACCGCACCCATTGGTACGCGCTTCTCTGATGCGCGAGACAGTGTTGTACCATGTGGGGTACTCATAAAATTTGTCACTCTTTTAAATACTTTTCGATCCACTTGTACAGCTTGCTTTTAAGTCCAAACTGCCCAAGGCTGCGAGAATGGCATGGTGTAAAAGCAGCCTTGACGTCGAGGAAAACAACGATCGGAATGTGTCATCTGTTTAAGAGATGAGACGAAGGCAATGACATTGTCAATTCAAGATTTCTGCTGATGAAACCCGTTCTTTTCTCGGCGGTACTCATTGTGGCTTTTGTGAAAACATGTTTTGCGCTTGTGAGTTGCACGCTCTATAAGTTTACCTACACAATTCAGTAGGGCAATGGGCTGAAAGATGACTAGTGAAGAAGTACTTTGGTTTGGGCTAGTTGGTGCATAGCTTTTTGATGATGTCAGGACGGCGCGAAAACAACAAGGACCAAAGAGGCGCACGAACACAACAGGACAGGCGCCTGTCCTGTTGTGTTCGTGTGCCTCTTTGGTCCTTGTTTTCACGCCGTCCTGACATCATCCAAAATGACTAGTCAATTCGCTGCTCTCCGGGTTTCAAAATGGTAGTAATTTTAGCCAGCTTCTACTTTGCAGGAACCTCATCAGTAAGCCAGGAAGAGTTGTAATATTCTAGCAGGCGAAGTCAGCAGTTTTGGGTTAGCGTTGCAACAGCTTCATAGCTGACATTATTATTGCTCGCAGAAGTTCTCTTGTTTGGCTCAGCGATAGCCGTGTTTAGTTCTATTATTGTTAACGGTTGGTTCTTCGCAGGTGTGGCTGCCTGTGGGATGGACGATTGACAATTTATGTTTGGTGTCGACGCCTGTGAACCCGCTTAATGAAGCTTGCAGTATTCTTCCGAAACTTCTTTTAGAGGTTGTCATTCTTGCAGAGATAGTGCAGCGAAGGGGTGAATCTGATGAAAAGGCCTGCGCATACCTCCGCCAACTTCTGGCAGCTGGTTTTCGTACATCCACTCTTGAACAGAAGTCTCGCCACCTTTGTCGACAAAGTTTGTCAAGGCAGCGCCGAATGTGTCTTTCTGCCCGTCGGCTGGGCCAAATATCCTCTAGGGCTTTCGTGCGCGAAGATTTCCTTTCGGCACGCCTGCAAATTGCACCCAGCGGTTCGTATTTTTTATCACTTAACGGTACTCCATAACTTTGGCAGATATTTGTGTGCTCGATTCCAGGTAGTGAGCTAAATTAGAGACTAATTCCATGTTCTCGCGTGCAACTGTAATTCTCTAGCTCATTGCATCTTTGTATGTATTGCAATTTGTAGACTTTATATGTTTCCTACTTGGTATCATCTGCCCATTACCAGTGCATATGAGAATTGGGGATTAATCATTGCCACTTGTTTCTAATCAGTACATCAGGAGAAGTTTTGACCAGCTGCAGTTGTAGAAAATGTCACATCAATGCAGCTGGCAGTTGTCAGACCTCGGAGGCAGGTTATGCTGCTGTCGTTTAGAGCCTCAATTGAATGCTTTCGTAACGGTCACCAATCCCACCTCGCGCATATCTGCGGGAACTGCCCCAGATTTCATTGTGAGTGTTAGTCTCCACAATTAATATGTGGCGAATCCGTCATCAATACTAACTGTTCAAGTCTCGATATGTCTAATGGTTGCCTGGCTCCAAGTATAGACCAGTGTTAGTGCAGACTTGCCTGCCAATTACGGTCAGGACACAAACGTGCTCGCTGTCGTTGCGAAGCGGGACTTCAACCAAGGAAGCCGGAACATCCTTGCGGAAGCCTACCAGCACCCTCATGACGTCATCTGGTCACTCCGAATGAAGGAGATGGTAGCCGTTCAATCGGAACTGGTCTCCAATGCGCGATTCTGATGTCAGAATAAAAGGAAAGGGATATGCCCGCAGCAGCTGTCGAAAGTCTTGAAATTTCGACTCCAGGCCACTTGCATTCCACTTAAATACGGTGCATTTGCGGAAGACGCTGTGAATATTTATATGAGGCGAGGTTTTTGTCGCAGAAGCCATGATTACTGCTGCGTTGAGATGCGGCCTTGTGGGTCGTAAGATGCTGACACCAACGGCTCCATTGCATTCTGGCAATGGACACTTCTTGACGAACGGCTTGCGCTGACAAGAGCCTTGATGGCTGCGAACATCAATGGTATCTGTAATCTCGAAATGCTTGTTCACTCTCAGTTTGCTGCTTTTGGCAGGTCATCCTGTCACGCTGCGGTGTCTTAGGTTGAGGGCGGGAGTTTGCATTTATCGCATATTGTGTGGAAGATGGGGTTAACTTCAATATAGGCGGAGAGAACGTTGACTTGCCACGCCTCCTCTGAGTAGCAACTGCGTAGGGGTTTCCATCTGTCTTGTCTTGTTGAGTTTGGTGATCTTGGTTTTGCATAGTTGTAAAAACTAACTCAGGAATAGGTGAAGGTTCATGACTTTCGGACGTTTTTGCTTGCACTTGTTTCAATGTGCGTGCAAGCTTAGCGGTTTTGTTTTTGGGACACTCTCCGTATGGTTTGGGGTGTGGGCCATCGCAGTTTGAGCATTTAGGTTGCGTTCTCGACATACATTCCTTGTGTGATTGAGGGCTAGCGCATACCTTGCAATGAAGGGGGTCGGTTCAATGTCTCTATATGTGTCCATGTCTCTGACACTTGGACTATGGCGTTGCTATTCCAGAATATTCAGTTACAGGGTAACTGCAAATTCCCAGTGTGAACTGTTTAGGCAGCGGAGAATCTCATTGATAGTTCGACATCGGACACAGCCGGTGAGAGCCGTCAGCGTAGCTCAGTTGGTGAACCACTGGACGCAAAATTTCGAAGTCGTCGTTTTGGATGCCACCGGTGGCATGCGGTTGTTTTTCTTTTTTCAAATCAATTACTTTTAAAAATATTACCCTACTGACCTCCCACTGAACACCAAAATTTATATTTTAAAATGCATTCTCTATGGTCCTTGTATTTCGGTGACGGTTGTCTTCTGTCACGAGCGGCAGCGAGTGGCAGATATAGTCCTCCCGTCCAGAACTCAATATCTAGCAGTCCGACAGAGTGACGAAACTGCCCGTTAAAGAGTGGCATTTTTTTAATAAGCAGAACTGTTTCAGCGCATCGCATTTCTCATTATCTTTTCATCACAGTTACATTTCATTGGAGCAGCATATTTCAGGGCGTAATCATTATCGCATGCCAGCAAGCGCATGTTTCGCGCATTGCCTCTTTTTTGTAGCCGCTACTTATTATTTTTTTCTAAGTATCTCTACAGCTGCTATAAGGCCGCCTTTCCTCGCTGACTTCCGTCGCGGTTACAAATTATGTTTGGCTTCTTAAGAATAAAACACCAATTTATGCTTCTTTTATTTTGTAGTAATAGTATTCATATATAGGGTTTAACGGGTCAAAGCACTGCGTAGTCTATCAGGAACGCTGTAATGGAGTCCCGATAAACGCAGACAAGCTGGGATTGCTCAAATTGCGCTTGCAATCGCGCAACACACGTGCGTTTTTGCATTTCACCGCCATTGAAATGTAGCTTCCCACCGGTATTGAACCCACGACCTTGACATCAACAGAGGAGCACCAAAGCCGCTGAACCATTCTGAAGGGAATTATACAGTATCTCCTGTTCGAGGAAAGGAATGCCTCTGAAAGTAACTTTTGCACAACGTGGTTGGGTCATGGCACCTCTGTTTCACAAGAGTATGGTACACGACACAAAGAAAAACAAATCATTCTCACTCGGTGCTTTATCATTTAGATCAGTGCCAACTTTTCGATTAAAGCTGTATGCAACCATGAAAAAAAGAGATACTGCTATTCATGGTTAACGACAAGAAAAAAGAAGACGAAGACAAGAAGACAACACAACACAAGCGCTCACTCACAACTGAACGTTTATTAGAAAAAAAACATCAATATGTACACACAAAGGTGAATATACAAAGAATCAAAGGACTAAGGTTCAATGACGCCGCACCAAGAATCTTAATCAGGAACGGATTACACGCGCATCAACAAGCGATCTAAACCAGTGCAGTGAACATCGGCACGAAAGGAGAAGTACACGAGACAAAATTAAGTGGGATCAAGAAAAGCTATTTCATGGCTTGTTAGGGTGACTGAAGGGGTGCTGATGCACGTGTTGATTTATTTTGTGATGTAATGCGGCTCCTTTAGCTCGCATGTGAGTTGATTATGGTGTCTAAAAAGAACTAGTGTTATAAATTGTGGCGTTTTCCTAGCCGGTCGCATTCCCGACAATGATCAGACAGGTTTGAGCGGTCTTGGTTTAAGGAATTCTTATGCTCCATAAGACGTACGTTTAAGCAGCAGCCGGTTTGGCCGATGTAAGCATTGCCGCAGGCCGTCGGAATTTTGTAGACAACATTTTTACAGCATTCAAAATATTTGTTAACGCGCTTGATGCCGCATACTTTACTCACCGGACGGGTTGTTGCGTCCGCCCGTTTTTGCACGGCCGCGCACAGAACGGAAAGCTTGGCAGGGGCGTACAGAACGACGTCAACATCATAGCCTCCACCTACTTTTTTCAGCCAGTGGGAAGTTCAGTGAATGTAAGGGGTGACAGCAACATTTCTTTTTTCGCGCTTGTGCCTACTGCTGGTAGTGTGGGCCCTGCAATACTTCGAAGCCTCTTACATACACTTGACAGGTCCGCTTCAGGAAACCTAGATTCTCTCAGCCTAGCTACCTGTTCATGAAAAGCTTTTACAGCATTGTGCAGAGATTTTACCAGGGCCGATATCACAGAAGAAACGGCTACAACATATTTAATGGTTTTTGATGCACATAAGAGTAATTATTCAATGGTTTTGAACTTCTGGGCGCGTAACACCAGCAGACATCATCAGGCAAAACGTGCAAATTACGATCTAAAAACAGAAGTTTTTGCTGTTTTGGAAGGTCGAAAGTGAAGGACAGTCTAGAGCTATTTTAAGCCGAAAGCTTATAATGGCTTATACTCGCGGCCACGACCCTGTCCATCCGTTCGTTACGCTTTTGCGCCATTGGTAGTTCAATGAGCATGTGTGAGGTGGCGCCACCGGCGCGCGCGCCAGACGCCTCGCAGCTGTCGACGGAGTAGGGTACCGCGCAGCCTCCCTCCTAGCGCTCGTTTCAATGGATCTCAGAATGAGGGCAAATGCAAGCGTACTATTTCCCCAGCCACACAGCGACAGACCAATGAACGAATGCGTCGCCATCAGCTTAATGCTTCGTTCCGTCCGTCGGTCCGTTCGCGAAATCTGTCACACTATATATTTTGTTGACAGCGCTTAAGAAACACGGACAGAGGACATGCGCTGTCAACAAAAGAATTAGCACCACCAACTAGCCCGACAACTTGTCCTACGCTATAGCTGTCAATCAAATGACGGCGACTGGATAAGAGAAAAAACCTTTGCGCACGGCGGGATTCGAACCACCATCCTTCTGTTCCACAGCCGAATGCGCTAACGACTACGCTACTACCTGACAATGTATATGTGGTAACAATTGTGTAACTAATTAACATCTTAACCACACATCAGTGACACAAGCATTAACACCGCGCTAAAGGCGTCCGCCTCACTGCACTTTAGGTCAACAAAGTGTCCCCCCTGAATTTTTCTTTGAAGACATTTAAAATATTACCCACACGCCTATTGAAGTTGTCTATTTTTGTGAATACCAGCAAGCCGTCAACATACCTAAACATGCGGAAGTAAATCTCACTGAGGTTCATTTTTACATTTCTGTCAACACGGCTCAGAGCCAATACACCAGAACTATGAATATAGTAGCCATTGCACCAACCCACAAAGGTTCAACGCAGATAAAAAGACTAATTCAACGAAATGTTCAACCAACGTGCCTCAATTGGTTGTGAAATTTATTTCATCATTGTCCTCAACGATGCAGCGCTGGACGCATTCCAGCAGGGCATTGTGTGGGAGATGTTAAAATACGTCTTCAATGTTTATGCTAAAGGCGAGACATCCACCACGGCTTTGAACCTTTAGGAACTGCACAACGTGCTTTGAATTCCGCACAATAAAGGGGTCAATCAACTGCAGTGAGGAAAGCTGCCGCTGACGGTAGTTGGACACGGAGTGCTGCCACGTTCCGCGCTCAGAGACGATGGCGCAAAAAGGCATTTAGGATTTATGAGTCTTAATCGTGAAAAAAATGTGCAAATTGGCAACTTTTGACCTGCTAACGGCACGCGACAACGAGAGCAAATTCAAATCTTTTAACAGGCCTAAGGCACGTGATTTTACCTTGTCAGGCTGAACAGACATATCTTGAAGTTTTTCCTGACAGCAGTACAGGCCTTATCACAGAAGAAGCCAGCAGGCGCATTATAACAAAGAACCCTCATTTGTCAGAAGTGTCTACACGCTGATAGTTGGAAACAAGGCAATTGATGAAAGGTCCCAATCGTTTAGAATTTTCGGCCCTACCTTCAGTCCGACGCAAAATGCAGACACATTCTGTGACACACATCTCTCTTTTTCCATCGGGCACCAAACGGGCGACATTTCGGGCCATGGCAAGCTTATTGAGGACAGAAAGCGAAGGCCAAAAGAAAATTTTGGACCTTTTTTGAGATCGTCCAAATGCTCACTCGGCACTCCCCTGAAACTAAAGATTTCACAGCAGTCTGGCGTACAATGCTCTAGAATTACTGCAAGCAAATTGCAGAAGGTGCAATTAGCCTTCTTCTTAGAGACAGACTTCCGTCGGGTTTGTTGTCGCATAGAATGGATGCCATTTTTGCACTGCCTTGCGCAGGCAGCAATCGGAGGGTAAATCTACGCGCCGGCACATGCTGTCTGGTGTGAAGAAAAAAGTATACAGTTTTTCAAAATAAAGTGCGGCTCCACTAAGTGCTGAATTCGTTCGGAACGATTACCTTAAATCTTTCTGTTTCGAGTTCAGTTCCTAGAAGGCAAAAAAAAAGAAAATTTGGCTCTGTTCGGTTCCTGTTCCAGACAAATATAGGGGTTCGATTCGGGTTTTGGTTTCAGGTTATATTCCGGTGCGACACCCTGGAGCAAGCAACCCACCGTTGCAGGCAGCAGTTAAATTAATTATGGGTCAATCGGCAAGAGCAACCTTGGCCTGACAAGGTCCAGCGCTGGGAGCACGTGCCACCGCAGGACAGTGCTACATCACTAAACCGCTGCACCACTACGCAACGAGGGGTACGAAGACTGCTTACCACCCTCGTAATAAGAGGCTGATGAAATTCTTTAATTGCGCTGTCGGCGACTTGCTCGCCAATACACATCAGATCAGAAAACCCAGTACGCTATCCTTTCTTTCGTGACGCACCCACACAACACAGTCTTGCACTTAGTCTTTCCATTTTCTCCTTTCCTTCCTGCTTTAAGAATATGGACACCCCACCCCCGATTGACATGACCTTACCTTGTATTCCTGACGGCTTTGAGAGCACGCTCTAGTCTGAAGCGAGAAAGTATGCCGCGGAACGTCACCAGTTAGTCCGTACTTTCAAGGATGAATCTGAAGGCCGACAAAAGCGCTTGCGCAATAGAGATCCCACTGCGCACGGTTTCTAAATTCAATCAGTAATTTACCTCTCGGTCCCGCCTAGTAAATAGGGATTGTTTTTTCAAATTTCACAACGAACACGATGACCCTTATAGCATCGTTATGGAACCTTCCCCTGTAATCTACGTCACCCTCTTCAGACTCTTCACACCCTCTTCAGACTTGCTTCGTCACGGCCGTGAAACTGTGCATGTCAACTGCATAGAGACATATTACGACCCGCTTATCATGCCCTCGCCAGAGATATCCAAGGCTCCTCTCTTTTTTCGCGGAGCATTTATAGCGAACCATGATGGATGCTGCTGACGATTTTAGAAATATTATAAGATGAGAGAAACGAATCGCCGCGGGTTTCACAATATCGCTGCTGTGGCTAGGCTGGTGGACTTTGGTCTTCCCCGCAACTTCACTTTCACCCCTTTTCAAACAATATTTTCACTTATGTTTGGTTAATGTACTTAGCTAATTCCGTAAAATTGTCTGCTGATATTTTTTTTTCTTTTTTTGACACCCACTTTCGACTTGTAGGCCGAGTTCTCAAGCTGAGTCGACTTTCACTATGCGGAAAAATTTGCCCGGAGCTCCATGCACGATGCAACAAAGCCAGGCTTCTTTCTTTTCACCTCCCCCTATTAATATAAGGCGGTTTATATCTGGAGTCATCAGCTGAAGCTATTAGGCTTGCTTTTTACGCTCTATTCTTAAGGACCCCGTATGGTAGAAAACCCGGCGTCCTCGTCGTCGTGGATCATGAGCAAAAAATCAACGAAAAATTTTCACACAAACAACCTAGGAGTAAGGCGGGCCAACAGGTCACGCCAGCACAATCTGACCCTCGGATGGTGAGCGAACTGCGCACTTCGGCAGCTGGCATTTAATTTATCGATTGGACTCGAGAGGTTGCTCGGGAAGAGCAACATTGCTTGCACAATCCGTACCAGTGGCTGTAATGGAAACAGCCGCCTTCCAGTGCAGTGGCGCGTCTTTAACCGCTGCACCACTGTGCTGGTAGAGGTACGAGGACTCGCCGCGATCTATGAATGTGAAGTAGAGAATGACCAATTCTGCATATATGGGCATTAACCTACTAAAGCTTTTAAGGCAGACCTTATGTCCCCAGTGCTTTCGCAAGTGTACCCGTGTGAGGTGCGTTAAACACGTACAACTTTTTTGTGCAGCATATATGATATGCGGTCGCATATGGTCAAAAAATATATAGCGGATGGGTACCCGGATTATCACATCCGAGGTAACTTCTTTGGAATGAGAAAATATCCCTTTCCGAGAAGAATACACAACGCAACATTGTTTTCCCTCAGCTGTACAGACATCTTTCTGTAGACACCACACGTCTACATTATAATAAGCTACGGGCATGATTTTGTCTCCCAGGCTGAATGTCGAGCAAAAAATGTTAAACACAACAAATATTGAAAAATGTTCAAATTATGGGGGGATACACCACCTTAAATTTAAAAACTGGAAAAGCGTAACTGCGATATACCTATGCGTTTTGTTTCCAATATCCGTACCTATTTTGGAGTGCGTGGTTGGCATTCGTTCAAGTTTGAGAATGCGCTCGATTTTGAGCAGGACACGTATTTCCATATTTTTTAAACTTTTTTACGAAGTCGTTCATCTGCAATTTCATGTAATTTCAAATATTAAGCATCAGAACGTTACCAGTCGAATGCTTAAAAATATATTGAAATATTATTGTATTTGTAGGCTTATAGAGTAGCCAACGTGACCCTGTTAGGATTCCTGCGCTTTTGCATTCAGTTATAACAGATATCGATGTGCGGCAGGATTACGGCTCCTTATAAAAGGTTTATTTTCCTTCGTTTCTTTTTGGCCTAAAAGCGCTGTGTGCATCATGCAAATCTCATGTGCAAGCTTCCATTGCATACGAACCAAAACAAATTCCCGGCCTAAGGTATTCCTAATTTTATCTCTGTCAGACCGCACAAAACAATTACTGTCTCGCGAGCAGTTATCCCGGTGTTAATGAATAATCAAAACGGAAAATAAGTTCGCACTTGCGCTGCGGAACTGGACATACAGCGGTGATTTATTGTTTGCACAAAAGATGCCATGGTAGCCTTCTGAAACGCTAGAACAATCCACATGTCTTATTTGAGAGTTCCTCTGTGCAGTTCCCCTCCTTGCATTTGCCGAGACCGCAGGAGTACGACTCTGCATCGGTCCCGTAGCTCCCGTAGCTGTTCTGCAAAATAGACAAAACCAAACACGAACAGGGTGCAAGATGGTTAGGTCATCTACATTCAGTTTGATAGGTCATGTCATAAACCCCAGGCCAGCGCTCCTCAAGATGTTTGAATGTTTTTATGTGCGCCCCTTAAAGTTTATTCCCGTCATAGGTTTCCTTCATACGGGAATAATTTATATCAGATTTTAAAAACAGCCTCGAAAGTAGGACTTTTGACAACATTAAAGGCGAAATGCTCAGTCGCGGTTGAAAGGAGTGCGTCAGTAAGGCTGCGTCGAATTTGAATAGAATCCGCATAAAATATCTGCCGTGTAACCTTTCTAGTACGAGTTTGCACCACCACCAAATTTGTAAATAGCCCAAAAAGTCCGAAGGAAGGTAGAAAAGAAATAAACAGGTTGTGTCTTTAGTATACTTTCCCCGCTCACAATTTGATTTGAAAATGGTTGTTCTTACTCTGTATTTTGTCGTACCTTTCTGTTTGCTCGCCTGTGTCTGCTAATGATATTCTGTTGTTGAAGAGAAGGCTGTTGATGAGAAGCCTGTAGCCCAAGCGAGGAGCCTCTACCCTGTGCTTTCGCCCTACAGACGCACCACCCCCCGCAAACCAACCACCTCCAAACCACCCACTCCTGCTAAGGGCCTGCCCACCTACCGACAGCTCACGTCCATCCTCAAGAAGCACTGTTCATCACCCCCATGCTTGCCTGTGCCCGCCAGAAGCGCCACTCACCACAAACTAGCGTATTTTGCACCCTTCACAAGGCCTACAGTGAATAGAAGCCGGCGTAAGAGCAGAAAGACAATAGGCAGCCAAAGCAAAATCAAGGACGCAATGGGAAAGACAGCTGCTCTCAAGGAGCACCACACAATAGCCACCTTCCCACCCCACCCTCCAACCAAAGGGCTGCCCATACGCCCACCGCCCCTCTCGACCTACTTCCCACGCCCTCAGGCTCCAGAAAGATTCTTTCACATATGTTAAGCGTTGGCTTTGATCATAGCAATCAATTATTCAAAACCATCAAAGTAACCTTCCAAATAATTTTAAATTCAACTTTTAGCGCCAACAAGGTTGTGTGCGCTTTCTTAACTTTAGCAAGTCTTTTAGCAGTGTATTCCATTGTCTTTTATTCATAGAATCTTCGATTATTGGATTTCGAGGCGATCAATCCTATGTCCATCGTTTTTAACATATATGTCAACATGTTCGCAACTGCTGTTTATACCCCCTATCTCGAAAAGGAGAAGACAAATATTTTGTCTCAGATTACAGATTTTTGACGCCACCTACCTATGTCAAAACGTAGCGATTTGCGTTATGAATTGGCTCCCTGGAAACTAGTTAATGTCAATGCCTCCTGACCACATTTTATTCCTTTCTATATAACACTGAAAAAATTCAATTTAACTCTTCCTCCTTTAGCGCATCTTCGTCTTGTTCTCACTGCACTTGCTCAACTGTTCCATCTGTTTCATTGTTAAATAACTGGGCAAGTTTCTCGAAAGTCACTTCGACGGGAGTTACCACCTTTCTCCTGTCCTCAAGGCTACGAACAATGCCAGGTATATTATAATACACCGTGGCGTGTCATTGTCTGTCCGCAAGTAAATTCTAGAAGCATTGTTGTACAGTGTACTTCATATGGGATTACTGTTAACAGTCACTGCGCTATTCGATGCTATAACCATAGAAGCACCGCCTAGTTTTTGTCCTGGCCATGGAAGTGGATGTCGCTGGGCCTCCTTTGGAACTCGGCGGGTCGGCAGCGGCTGCCTAGAGAAAGCGCTTCTACCACCTGAGTGACTCAAGCAGCCAGTACACTGAGGTGTACTCAGCGCCAAGTGATCACCCGTCGACCGATGACGGGTTTGTATGGCCATTAGCAAGAACGCCAAGCGCAGACTACACAGAAAAGCCGAATCATCCTCATCAAGCCCGTCAACAAAAAACAGAGCGCCATGTGCCCTGGCGCAAACCGTCTTGTTTGTGGCTCAGGAGCCATCAAACAACCTGAACCTCCTGAACAGTCAAGCCACCTTTATGCATTAGGAAAGCCTCGTATTGGGAGGGATCAAAGAGGTGAGAATAAACTCCTATATAAACGTCATTGCAGTTGATGTCAAGGAACGGATCGCACTAGAAGATGTGTCTGCGTCAAAAAAGTCTACATTTCAGTGTACGCCCAGTTATTCTCCAAGACAGCGACACTAAGGCTGGAGTAATTTACAGCGTCGACATCGCCGTCTGTGAAGAAGATTTTTAATCAAGCCGATGACCAGCAGCATTCCAATAATGCATGTACAGCACCTCGGAAGCTCTAAATGCATAAAACTTTCCTTCAAGGGTTAATGTATGCGATCATACTTGAAGGTTAGGCATTTTTTAAACCTAGTCCGACTTTTTGTCCTTAAGCCGCTGCAGTGCAGGAGGTGCATGAGAATCTGCTTAGTGAGCAGTACCTGCAACAACTCCATTGTGTGCCCGAGGGGCTCCGAGCCACACAGTGGCAATATTTGCAGACCGACTGCCTTGAACTACCCTTCTTGAAAAACTTCCTCCTCTCAATACTTAGCGGGCAGTACTCGAGCCAACGGCGCGAGATCATTCTACGCACAAAGACGCCGCCTCAAAGGTGTGACACGTCGTTCACATGGCCGAAGGTCTTCAGAGAAGCAACTGCTTTTGAAGGGAGGGCTAAAAAGCTCCGCTGGAGCGTGTCCACCTCCTCCAACAACCGCATTAAACCAAATGATCCCGGCGTCTGATGACGCCGGCCTACTGCCTCAGAAATTACTCTGCCATCATAACCGAAACCTTGTAAGCCTACTGGTTCAGGGACAATCCCGAACAAGTAATGTCCAAAACCAACGACGGCTCCAGATAAAATCCACTTTCTGGACAGCGGCTACGAACTGCAAATAGCGAAAATCCTCAAACCTTTCAAGAATGCCATGCGTGCTCTGCTTTCCAACGTGGCACGCCAGCAGCACACAACGCACTGCGATGACTGGAAGCGCTACATCCAGTTTTTGTGTTTCAACTGAGCTGCAGCCCGAAGGTCTACATTTTAGTTCAGCAGCCAAGAACCTCCAAATGAATAGTTGGTTTGGTTTATGGGAGTTTAACGTCTCAAAGCGACTCAGGCTATGAGAGACGCCGTAGTGAAGGGCTCCGGAAATTTCGACCACCTGGGGTTCTTTAACGTGCACTGACATCGCACAGTACACGGGTCTCTAGAATTTCGCCTCCATCGAAATTCTACCGCCATGGCCGGGATCGAACCCGCGTCTTTCGGGCCAGCAGCCGAGCGCCATAACCACTCAGCCACCGCAGCGGCTTCCAAATGAATAATTTGGATAGCCGAAAGCCTCTTCGCAATCAAAAAACATACGCTGTTTTGTGCTCTGACCTTCTCGATCCTCGCGCATTAAGAGAGGATAAGATCCTCGGACCGTGGCCAGAGCACCGGACTGCCCTCGGCCTACAGTGCCAATCCTGAGATCGACTGGCTTCAGTGAAAATTGTGACGGTGCTCCTCGCCTCTTCTCCCTTTCCATTTACAATCCCCTCATCCCTCTTCCCGAGTGCAAAGTAGCCAACCGGAAGAACCTTCTGGTTAACTTCCCTGCCTTCCCTCTTCCGCGTTATTTCTTATCAAATCTTTTTTCGATGGCTACCAGGACACTGTGGCATTGATGGGAACGACGCAGCTGATGCTGAAACTCAATCGGCCCACGGCAGTACCAATTTTGTCCAGATATTCCTGACAAGAGCCGATGCAGCAGGACATCGGCGAATACTTGGCCGAAGAGCGATTTTAGCATTATGGTCTTCCCCTGGAAACCTGGCAGCTACTTATGCCGTCTGGAGCACCTTGACCCCTTACTTCCACTCAATCCTTTGTCCGGCCTCTCCCACTGCGATGTTACGCTGTTGTGTCGCCTATGGCTGGGATTGGTATTTACTCTCACTTAATCGCAACGGCACTCTTCTGCGTGTTTATTTATTTATTTATTTATTTATTTATTTATTTATTTATTTTATTTTTTTGCACATACTGCAGCCCCTACAGGCGCTTTCGCAGGAGTGAACATATACATTCAAAAATTAAAGACATGGTAGCCAAAAACTAGAACATCAAATTTAATACATAGGCAAAATTGCACAAATTTGGAGCATGGGTGCAGTAAATAAAGAGTTCACGAATAAGTTATGGCCTGTATAAATTTGTCTAAAGCGAGCGAACGCACTGGACCGGGCTATGTATGAGAACTGCGGGTGCATCAAAAAATACAACACTTACCTTGCGACTACCCTCGGTTTTAGTGTGAGCGTGTTCTCCTAGGTAGAACTCTCCGCCGCCTAGATCTCGTTCGCTTACAGAAGCTAAGATTATCGGTCTTTGGACTCGCGGTTACCTTTTACGTACCTGTCTCAATAAACTACCAGCAAATTGCCGGCGCGCGAAAACGAAGCATTAGCTAAAAAGAATTTTTATTGGCATCAATCTTAATTACTCGACCCCTCAGTCCGTTTTTCTCCTTGATTAACTTCAAAGATAATTTAAATCATTGCAGCTTATATATGTTGATCGGTGGTTGCGGCCGCCTAAATATACTGCTACTGATGTGTCATGCTGTCCGTGAAAACACGTTTTTTTCATTGTGTGAGTGTTCTGTACCGGGCTAATGTCATGTTTTTTTCTATTGTCATGCTTTTTTGGCATTTAATCTTGGTATATTGGACTCTGTACAAGAAGAAAATCAGTGGTTGCAAGGCACTTTAAATATGCATGGTCACAGCTTGATTGCCTTGTGTTAAGAATGCTACCTGTTGCCACATTTCAGTGTCAATACTGGCGATGCGCCAAGTTTTCAGTTTGTAAATCGTGTGTTTCAGCTTTACACGCTTTTGTAGGCTATTGAAAATCCGAAATGTTCCGCTTTGTAAACGCTGCCTTTCAGCGGTGCCGTCAAGCCCACTGTGGTTTTCTCAAGCCTCTTTTGTAATGGTGATGGAGAAATTTTCATGTGACTACAGTATAGTTATTGCATTAATGTTTGAAGGGAAACGAACGGCTTTCGCAGAGTTGCAGTAACAGATGCCTGGTCGTGCGATTTTTTTTTCTCAGCACGAATTCTGCATTTTTTCGTCTCATGGGGCATATTTTTCTCTGACATTTTTCTATGTCCGTATGTGCGTACATGTGTGAATGTGAAAAGAGCCCATTGTTCGAATCCACAGAAAAGGACAAGCGCGGTTGCCCCGATGCGCGAGGCCTGTCTGTTGGACGGCTGCTCGAACAGTCTTGACGCGGAGTTCCCCCGCCTTGAACGATGCCCTGGCATTGTCTTGCGGTCTTAGTCCAGTGGTCCACATTATTGTTGCAAATATATTACAGGGTATATTCCGTTTTATTTTCTGGGTACGTAGCCTCTCTAGAACATGAAATAAATCTGCGTGCAAACTACTATATAACAATGGCATCTTATTGAAACAAAGAGTACTGAAACATATGAACACTTACGATACAAGCGGCGCCGTTCGAGAGGACTTTGTCCGTTCCATTGTTGCATTTGAACGTGCAGCCCTCTGGAATGGTGGCCTTGAAGAAAGATATGTAAGATTATTGCTGGCTTTCTATTCATTTTATATCTGCTTTATTCCTAGAGAATACAATATTCCTTAGAGTAAAATTCTAGAACTCCTGACAGTCTCCTAGCGAAAACTACAGCCAATATGCTATTCCGTTGAGCAGTGCACTTCTACAAAAGCAACACAAAGGCGGAAATTAAAAATAGACGGTGATTACTGGATTTGTGCTTTATTGAGTCTGTGCAAGATTCCATAGTTGTAGCCTCAACTGGCGGGCTACCTACTGCAATTCATTCATCTTCCAAGCTGTGCGAACCAAATACGTGTCTTCCCTTTCGTCCTCGGTTTATCGTGCAGTTTTTGAAAATCAATGATGTTACGATTGTTCAGTAAGCTTATACATTATTCAAAAAATGTTACGTGCCATGCAAAACACGTTAGGATTCAAAGCACTCATTAGGCCAAATGTTTATTGCAAGCATAAAGCATGGATGTCCGAAGAAGTGCATACAGCCCTTTATTTCTTGAGCGTTATTTGTTCAATATAGGTCAATAGGATTAAGAAATGTTGAAAGTGGAGAGAGTGGAGGAAGAATAGCCAAGGGGCGTTGTGCATGCGAGCGAGAGTGGTGCCTTTTCAAACCGAGGAACGACTAAAGCTAGGGAGGTATGTCAGTGATGAAAGCTATTAAAGACGACGCACGAAATATGTGACACTGCCATAACCTTTCACTTCAACGAACGGTGTTGTTAGGGGCCGAGCATGTCTGGCATTTAGAGTTTACTATTTCATCAGCCAATTTGCATGTCCTGTTTCATGCCAGCATGCGACAGTTAAGCAGGTCAACAAATCGCATCCGCGTTTGCAGTTCCACACTAACACTTTCGGATGTACAAGGCACATCCTTCCAGATTTCTACTAAGATCACGTGAGTGTCGATTGCTAACATGATCTGCGCCTTATGACAGAGTGAATTAGAAAATTTTGCGCGAATTTCCACATTCACAAAAAGCTCAGGGCTTCGTGACCATTGTAGCCTAGGATATTCTGAGTTTGGGCACTGCCCGCTATAGTTTTCTTTGCTTATCACTTTCCATGTCATGTTGCGGAGAATTCTTGTCATATTAAAAGCTAGCAGCACGCTCACTATCTAGACATACTCTCGCAATCTAAGTGTTCCTTCTTTTCTTGAGTCCAAACGTTTACAGAAGTGGTCTACCAAGAAAAAAAGTAGTCTGGAAAGGAACGCATCAAATAACTTCAGTTATCTCTGAAACCGAGCACGGTGTATGGGAAAAAGTGCAATAAGCGAAGGCAAGAATCGAGAGCTGCTAGTATATATTAGGAAAATCTAATCCCTAGAGGCGATAAGCGCCCACCCTTGAGTTTCGTGTGCATGCGGCAGCTGCCACACAATTCGCTGACTCGAGCTGTTGTAGTGTGCATTAGAAGGTCGCGTTATAGAAAGCATGGCAGCATCTACATGTACCAATGACCTCCTCACGGTCGAGACATATGCTTGGGAACGGACCGTACACAGAAATAAAAGTAAAATGTTAATGTCACCTTCAGGACATCAGACTCGGCAAGGTTGTCAGACGTAAGGATAGAGAAGGCGCAAAGTATGACTGCAGGTCAAGGCCATGAATACAAATCAGCAGTTTTTTTATTCGTAATAAGCTAAGTCCTGAAACTTGAGGCAAATTATGATGAACGCAAGCAAAACCTGAGAAAAAAACTTCGATTTCACATAACGTGGGATATGTAGAGTCACTAGCGGTGTCAGGCTGTGAGGCAGAGAGTGAATATGCGAGCTAGTTAGTCTGCATGAGCAGGTCTGATGCTCTTAGGCTTAACCTGAGGAGATGTGCGCTTCCAAAGGTGCTAAAACAGGCATGTGAAGAAATCAGTAGGGAGCTGGCTTTCCTGCAGGTATTTTGAGAAGCCGAGTTTTCAATTCTGGAACTTTGAATGATAGTGCATCAGAATACTCGGCCACACATGGAAATCACGGCGCAATAACGGTGTCACTTATTCGACTATCACAGGACATTCCTAACGGTTACGTGAATGGTGAAGAATCAGGATAAGACGATTCATGGACTTTAAATAAAGAGTCAAATGTACCACCAATCGGAAAGTTTGATGTCTTCCTTTGTAGCCATTTCTGGGAGTTATCTGATGTTGCTTTTGGAGACACGAATAAAAAAAAAACTTTCATTGCATGTGATGTGCGAATAGTGCAAATTTGTGTTAATAACTGCATTTATTCTTGCTGTACAGTTCAACCGCGCCGTGAGTTAAGAGAAAAGGCAGGCAGCGAACGAAGAAAGATTGTTACAGGTGCTAGTCACGCGAATGCTGTTTATAGATTGTTGCGCGGGAGACGGGAAAAATTGTTTCTGCTTTTGGTTGCCACGCCGCGGTTTCTGACTTAAGGCGTGAGGTCACAGCGCGGTGACCGATCAGCACGGTTCTTTGCAGTGCGGACACCAACGCCCAAAACGACGCCGAAAAACACCCAGAACACGATTATCCTGCAAAAGTGCTATCAAGTGGCGCGTGCATAGCCAAAAGTGCTCCTGCTAAAAGAGGGCCATGGCTCCCAATCTTTGTGTCTTTCTTAGTTTGAACCTGTTTTCAGTAACTGTGGATCAGAACATTGGATTCATGTCTCCATATAGGATGCAGCATTTTTTTAGATGAAACATATCTTTGAAACTGCATATCTAATTTTCTTTTTAGCACATTTCGAATAGCACAATTGTTCAGCACACTAAGAAGTGCGTTCGCCATGAACCATTTTTTTCTCTTTTTGTTCCTGTCTCTCTGTAAAAATAAAGATAACATAGCTCGGTTGACGCGATATATTCAGTTGCGAGGCCCAGGCGGCCATCCGACGTTAAATAGCAACCGCTGGTTTATATATGCTCACAAAACCAGGCTCCTAATATTTCATCCCACTGTAGCTTGCCGTAATTTTCAGAAAGTACCAAAGTAAGTATGCGCGAAACTATCTATTTTTGAAACGTTTCTTTTTATATTATTTTTTTGCCGCACAGCTGTAAGGCCTCACGGCTTACAATTGTATTTAAGAAAAGGGCGAGCGAAATGAACGAATTTTTGCTAACGTTTTTTAAAAGGATCTTCAATAGCACCGACATTAACAGATGTTCATTCCTTTTATATATACTTGTAACTATCCCTTACTGTACGAACCAGATAAGAGAAAGTTTGAAACGAATAGTATTGACTGTCAGGTGTTAACCGTTAGATATCCTGCACTAAAGAAAGAGTCAATGTGGAGAAAAAGATCAAAAGAAGATAAAAGGTAGGAGAGAAAACGCACCACAGGAATCACAGGAATGACAAAATATGCGCTTCCGAAGCACGAAGATGTTCTACGGAAAATATGCATTATGTGTTTATAAATATTCGCACAGTATTATTCCTGGTTCTTACTTACGTCAGATTGGCCAGCGTAGCTTCGGTCCTTGCAGTGCCAGCCGGAACTAGTAGGTGCTGGATTTGAATAAAGAGAGAAATACCACCAGAGCGGTACTCTTAGATGTTTTGATCTGCGCTGCCTTTTTAATGGCTTCCGCAAGCCTCTGAACAAATTTTCATTCAGAGAAAATATATGATATCCCAAATGTTAAACCAAGTAATATGCCACAATCCTTGAAAAGAATTTCTATGTCTCTCCCGTAAACTTAACTCTATACGCTGATTAACTTCGTCACTCTACTGGAAAAGCTAGTCGCCAACATTTTTTTAAATAGCTCTTTTTCTCTGCAAATGATGCCAGCGAGAAAATGGATGCTCGTAAGACATGAGGGCTACGTTAAAAGGGGAAAAGTCATAGTGATTAAAATTATGCCAATGCTCTTGAACTAATGGTTCGACTGTTTTCTTCAACAAATTGGAGGTACAATTTCAAGCGCAAATTTTCTACGGCAAAAGCTCTCGGCAGAAAAAGGTAACAAAAGGTTCTGCTAAGCTTCACAGAAAGGCATCGTTAAGGCCTGTTCGCGAGTTTTCGTGGAGCCAAATAAGACTACAGTCTAGCCTCAGAAGGCGTAATTTCCGTGTATCAATTCTTAATCAAGGTGCGCTCTCTCTGGCCTAAGCTTATTGCATCGTTTCGGAGAACACACGTGTGACCGTTCTTTACTGCCAAGCAGGCGACCTACAGGCGGCTCCTCATGTTCCCCTCAAGATGATGATTAAAACAGTACCTTCCACTAAACCTGTATCGACATTCCGTGAAGATACTGCGCCCACATGGGGCCATCTTTATCCTTTTCTTCGACGTTGTTTCTTCCTCTCGGTGGGAAAGGGAAAATAAGGGTGGCCGTTAAGCTTTACAGCCTAAAAAACCATTCGCGATCCCTATACGGTGCCTTAATTAAGGGGATTTTTGCATAGACAAAGCAAAAACGGGTGCCGACTGGGAAGCAAACAAAGATGACAGGATAGGGGTCTTTCGCAACTAAGGCTTTTGTGTAGAGATCCAATCTTAACAAATCTAGAAAAAAAAAGAAATGTATGCGGCGTAGTTGTGACTTTTCACTCCCTCTCTGATGTGTTGTTGACAGGGGGAAATGTTGATGTTCGTAATAAGACGCAAAACTTCTTCCAGGTTCGAAGTTGCTCGATCACATTAATCGAAGACTACTACGGGAGAGGATAACTGTTTAATTTATGCTTCAATAAATAAAACAAAACAGAAAAACAACAAGCAGAAAGCTATTTATAAATAAATGCCTCGCAGAAAGGCCTCACGAAAGCAGATCAGTATCCCCCGAAAGAGTCTCTTTTAATCTTTATGTCCCTGCCCTCAGTGGGGACAACAGCCAATTTGGTAAATCTCGAAACGATCATACAATCCAACTTGGGAAAAGAACGAAATCGCAAATTTAAAACATGGTAAAGAAGGCAAGTCTTCCTTATCTATTAATAAATATGTAAACTCAATCTTTACTAGACTAGCAAACACCCTCGCTTACCCAGGCGTCGGCATATTTAGACTGATAAAGAGAAACATACTAAATATTGTTTAAAGGGCCGTCCTATTAAACTGCAGTCACTCAAAACCTCTTGGACCCTCGCATGCACACAGCTTGTCCGACAAAAAAAAACAAATATGCCCCGTCATTCCACTGCCTGTGCGCCTCACTTCAAAAGGACATGCGCCAACGAGAGGTCATTGAAACCGCCGACGCTGTCGCGGGAGCCGGCGCGTTGAAGAAAAGCCACCCAGTAACGCTGCAAAAGACAACATCCTCATCGGCCGGCGGCGCCGTCTGAGTCGAGACAACAGGGCTCAAGGCGGACAACTCGTTGCTGCCCGAATGTGTGGCAGCGCTTACAATGGGGTCATTAACAAAGGGTGCCTCCTCCCGGTTCTGTAGAACACTCAGCTACTCGTAGACGTCTCCATACTCTGCCAAGCCCGCTGACCGAAACTGTCATCAGTAGCGGCTGCCATCCGTCTTTATGTTCTGCTGTCAAATCTGGCAGTTAGCTACGGAGGAAAACACACACACAGTCACACACAGAAGCAAAACATGTGGCGCTCCGTCCGTAAACGAGGCGTCGGGACTGACGCGCACGCGAGCGTCAAACCGTAGTTACCCTAATGCAAATGGTGGTGATTTCAAAAGTTATTTAAAAATTAACGAAGGCGAGAATAGAGCCAAAAAAAGATAAAGGGCAACGTTCCTGTTTCGTCACTTTTGTTCTTCCTCCACCGCAGAGTATCAAAAATTCAAACCTGACCACCCAATTTGCCGGTGCAAAACTGTCGTGGTGTCGTTTTCATGCCTCCTGACCTTTTATTATTTGCGCTGTTCTACCTGTTAATGAAATTAGCCAACTAGCCCGCAATAACGTTCTAGTAGAGCATATCAAACAACGCGCTAGTTTTTCACCCTAGTTCAAAAGAGACCTCGGCTGACTTGGCTGATAATCTGCAGTATTGCCGTTAGAGACCATTGATGTTAACTCCATCCTAATTTTCGACTAATTACACTGCGGTGTCATTATTTTCGGACGCTATCCTATCCTTCGTTCCTAAAAAAAGACTCGTATTTCATTCCAATCTTATAGAGTTTAAGGTGACTATTTTTGCCGCCAATAGATTTATACTCCCGACGTTGTTGATGAAATCGGCTACGTTAGCGACTGTGTGTCCGCCAACTAAAAATAAACTTTTCTGCAGTCAGGATTCAGGGATGAGGAAGGAACAAAAATACGCTTGATGTTTTCGCAGACAGTGAATGCAGCGATTGCAGATTTTCAGTCTCTTCGGCTTTTTCTAGCCAATAAAATCCACGTCGTGAGGAAAACGAGTAAAGTTGCACCTATATCACGGTAATGCGACGACTGCACCACTTTCAGTTCGCCCTCCACGTCCTTCTAAAGTGACGCCCTAAGACACAGCGGCAATTCGCGATTTACGCACTCTTTTCGGATGCAAGTGGCTATTCGTTCCGAGACAAGAATGCTGCTGGCTACTGCATGTCACATACTAAAAGCATTGGTTGCATTGTCTTTCGACTTTAAGAAAGACGGAATTCCTTTCTCATATAGGAAAAATTTATTGAGCGTGGCACTCCGTGTTTTTTTATATTCGCTCTAGCGGTGAATATTACTTTCGACTTCCGGATTTACTGAATATGTGCGTTTTTAATGAGTAAACAGTGTGAATGCCATCAGGCAAAAATGCTGGTGTGTGTCTTTGCGTGGCCACCCAGTGAAGTCTGAGACACCTGCAGTGAGCAGAGCGCGGGAGCTGCCTCTCGACAAGAGAAGGAAAATCTGCGGTGGCTGCCGCAGAGAGGCGGGCGAACGTAGACCCTCAAGCGAAAAGCAGGTGAGAGGTGAGGGGGTAGAGAAAGCGGTGTGGAAAGCGAGCAGAGGGGACCTAATCAGGTCTGGAAACTTACGTGATCAGCTGATCAACGCGGCGCGTCATGGAAGGAGAAATTCATTATGAAACGAAAAGAAAAAGCATAAAAATTCCTTCGGTAACGATAATGAGCGTCAAAATAAAACTTACTGTGAATGAGCAAACGTAAAGCATAGAATCATTAGGAGGCCATAAAAGCTGGCCTGTAAAGCGATTATATTGGATCAACTTTCAGTCAATGCAATGATTAAAAAGAAAAAGCATCATGATAAAAGTGCCTTCTTCCTACACAGGTAATTACGTCTGCGCAACGCAGTGACTGTTATTTTTTTCATACCCGTCTACTTCCTGTAATTTGCGGGGCTATTTTTTTTCATTTGATATTTGCATAAAATAGCATTCAACTGCTTACACTATGTGTTCTCAATATTTGGTTTGGTTTGCTCTGCGGGGGCTTAACGTCCGAAAGCGACTCAGGCTAGGAGGAACGCCGTGAGGAAGGGCACCAGAAATTTCGCCCACCTGGGGTTCTTTAATGTGCTGTGACATCGCACAGTACACTAGCCTCTAGAATTTCACCTCCATCGAAAGTCGATTTCCGCAACTGATAGAAAATCGGGTAGCATTGTAGTTCTGAATATTTCAGCGCCTGTTAGAAAAATGGGATATTAGTGGTAGTTTATTTCACATTACTCCGACCGAAAGCGGGAACAAAGGGTGAGGGAACAAACGTAGGTTAATAACATCCTATTCGAAATGAAGTGGAAGAAATGGGCTTGATCAGGGCATACAATGCGAAGGCAAGGTAAACGCTGGTGCTTAACGATAACGGACAGGATTCCAAGAGAAGGCAAGCATAGCAGGACGCGGCAGAAAGTTAGGTTGGTGGATGAATTTAAGATGTCTAGGGGGTACGGTGGCAGCAGCTGCTACAGGACAGGGTTAATTAGAGGGACATGGGAGAGGCCTTTGCGCGGCCGTGGGCGTAGTCAAGCTGCTGATGATGAAGATGACCAAATTTTATTGGAGAAGCTGGAGAGAAGCTGGCGAACAGAACGACTTCGAAGACAGTCCTGAGGCGGTGGAGATGTGCCGCGAACGCTTTTCAAATTATGATCGCGTCGTCAAGATAAACAAGGCATGTCTTGCCGCTTCAGAACTGTGAGCAACGTGTCAGTCATTGTAGAAGGTTGCCAGGGTACACTAAATCCCGAAAAGGAGGCCGCGGAATTCGTACACGCCGTCCGGTGTGACGAAGGAACTTTTCCCACAGTCCGTCTCATCAATTTTTTTTTTGCAAACAACCACTCCTGATGTCGACCGAAGAGGCGAACTTGGCTCTCCGAAGTCGGTCGAGGAAGTGGTCAATATATGTTATCTCTTAGAAAACCTAAATACATTAACTAAATTTCTCTGCTATACAGAATTACTCTAGGACCTGGAGCAATCTATCAAAAGCAATGTTATTCGAGGTGAAGTTCTTTAAGTTGCGCTTTTTATAAATGTTAGAGGAACCTGTAACGCAGTGAATTTCAAATGCATTATGCAGATGCAGTACGCAGACGCATTATATGTGGTCAAACTGGAAGTCGTGCAATTTACGAATCAGCCACAAAAGTCGTTTACTCCAAACCAACTACAATAACACGGTTTAACGCAGCGGTGGCCTTGTGGTCTGAGCATCCGCCTCGCATGCGGGAATTGCGGGGTTCGATCACCAGAGCCGCAGGCTGCCCATCGGTGATACAATAAGTATAAGGATTCCCCTGGTCTGATGCTCGGCTTTTTTAGGGTGGAATCCTTGAGAAATGGGTTTTTGACCTCACCTTGAGTTGAAGAAAAAAAAAACCTGCAATCGCGCTCTTTGGCCACAGATGCCCTTGCGCTATAAAAAGAACATCATGACTAAATAAACACGTCTATTATTTGTTAAAAATTCGCGCACTGTACATGTGAGCAGGAAACTATGTCGCCAATTGGTAACACGTCCCCAACTTTCAGAAAGGGAACGCTATCGCGTGCAGGTTCCAGCAAGAGAACAAATAGATGAAACAAAACGAAACGAAGCTGTATTTATAATTCAAAGGAAAAGAACCAATAAGAAACGAAAACACCAATAAAAACACACTCAACACGCGTGCAACACTACAGATTAAAGGAAAGAGTTCATCGGATATTGAGCGTACCATGTGAAGCGGGGATGCCTTGCAGACACGACGGACACGGGTTGACGAACTGCGACGCGTCGCTGGCGCTGCGTCGAAGGAAGCGGCGGAAAAGATCCAGGTGGTAGTAGGAGCGGAGAGGACGGCAGGAGAACGCCGGTGGTCTCCCGTCAAGAGCTCGTCAAGAGCTCGAAGCACTTGGCAGCAGCAGGACAAGCGTTGCTAGGACCCGTCGATGGCGTCCCGAAACGCCTTAAGCTTTATACAGGCTATCAAGGGAGCCTCTCGACAGGACGGACCCTCAATCCATCCGCTGCCACCTCCAAAATCGAAACGGACGCAGGAGACTTGCGTCCGTGATCCAAGGAAGGTCCCGGCAGCACGGACCCGACGTCCGACGGCTGCGACCTCCACGCTTGAATAACACGATCTCCGCTGCGCTGTCTCCGCTCACACCTTGATTTTCTGACACGTCAGCTCTCCGCTCCTCGTGCTCGCCGCTCTCTTTGTCGTCGTCGCCTCGAACACATCTTCTCACGTTAACACACGCGACGCTAGGCTGGCAGGCGCAGCGCTTCGCTGGCGACGCACCACTGTCGCACCGCACTCAAAAATTCCATGAGGATTTGTGAGCCTCACAAACTACATGAAAATGAACTTTTTTAAAGCCTGAAAGCCACCTTTGTCAAACAGCACCGGGACCGAAGGCATTTTTGTTTGAACGAGGTGAGGACAAAGCATCATTACGAAAGCATTTCATCCCAGGCAGGCTGAGACCCACGCCAAGAGAAAGCTTGTGGCGATTGAATCAAAGGAGGGTACCCTGCGGCTACAAGAATAAATCTGGTACCTCCTTTATGCGAGACGGATGCTGAAAGCACTGAGCCACGGCTGCGGTACATAAAAGTGTAGAACTCGGTCTTGTCCGACATGTTCAGCAATAAAAGTTGATGTTCTGACTTTGATAAAAGACGGACAGCTGTGCCCATACAAATCGTTAGATAAGATCAAAATTCACCTTTCTTATAACAGGGCCTGATAATACTCTATGTTGCCGTAGGTACTTACGCAAAGTAGACAATTCCATGAGCTCGATGTATTCAGCGCCTGCGAGGGTACATGAGAGGCAATATTATTATACTCATTGCTAATTATAAGAATATTGTCGAAATGTTGGAATAGTCCAGAGCGCTTATTGTGTCTTTTGTGGTAGAATCTGCTGATTGTAAAATTCTGAATGTAATTACTGAGTGACGGGACAAAATTCATATGGCTTGCCTAGAAGATTAGCCATTTCGAGCTCAACCTCTGATTCCGAAAAATGAGCAAATCCTCTATTGAACGCTTAATGTTTCTTTATTGGCTGCAGTGCAACTATAATTGTTTTCCTGATAATTTGTTTCTGTGCTCTAAATGTATTTAGCAACAGAAACGACTGCTACCTTGTCGTAAGGTATTCTGAGGTACAAAATCTTTGATATTACGCTTGATCAAGATGCATACGCGCTATTTCTCCTCTTCAAGAGTTAGCCCTCCAAGAAGATGAGTCCATCGTTGGGTAAAAAACATCTCATTGAAACTTTGATGACTCCTTGAAGAGGTGCAGTTCTCTCCTATAACAATGACGATGCACATTGCTTGCAAAACTGCAGGTGGCCGAATCTTAATAGCCAGATGAATAACAAAACTATGCCTTTAATGCGTCAAGAAAAATTACGCAAATTTGGTTCCTCTTAAAGAACAGTTAGAGATAGAAAACCTCAGGAGCAGAAAGAAGCACCGCGTTGCGTGGTCTATTTATTTGTAGACCTCTGGTTTGTGCTGTTTTGTATTCGAAAATTTGTTATAGTACCTGCTCTTTGGCACACAAATTACAGTGATGCGAGACATTGGTCGCGTTTCCTTACCCTCGCTAATGACATGGTGAGGCTTTTTTAGTGAGAACACTAGAAATGTAATGAACCGGAAACGAATAAGCGCAGCATGCCTACTTTTCTGGGCACGTTGTGGTTTAAGCAAACTTTACCTAAATACGCCCATTAAACTTCAGCCGTCTCCTCGCAGCGTCGGAGTAATGTTAGAAGGCTAGAAATGATGTAGCGTTCGGTGACATTTAAAACCCTCTCTGTCCTCGTCCATACCCTGCTTTGGGCCGGCGGTAGCTACCAAACAATACTTCGCCAGCTTTGGAAGCTGAGACAAAGGCTTTAAGGCGAAAGCCTTACTTGTCCTAATACGAGAAAAGCTGGTGACGTGTGTTCGTTACAGTGTGTGTGTGTGTTCATGCAAATGCTACAGAAGATCAGAGGGATGGCAAGAATATAGATGACGTTGTCAAGCGGCTGTAGGACGCGCATACCAATCCGATCGGCGCAATTGCAGGCAGTCGCATATATTCCGTTTGTCTTATATATCTGTATATGGCTGACGTCAACGTGGCGCCAGTTTTCCCCGCTAATTTTGTACGAAAACTGTGAACAACCGTTTGTCACACAGCATTCCGAGTGGTGTCAAGCTAGTTCGTTTTGCATGTAGCTAAGATGCGGTTGTCAAGTTGGAGGCTAGCTTGCGACAGGGATTCGAGAGGACGACATACGTGACACTTACTACTGTGCCATTTCTTTTCATCAAAAATTAATTTTCGAACTAAAATGTTGGCGCAACCGTTCATTGTACACCACTGCGGGCAGTGCCCATACAATTTCTAGTTTCATATAACATACGTTTCTCAGTCAGGTTGCAGGTGAGCTCACGACAGGTATTCGAACCGAGCGGCTCAGTGCTTTTCTTGGCCCCTTGTGGATTCTGCGTTTGTAAAATCAGCGTTATGAGGGGCATCTTGAAAATTGGCTTTTGGTTTTGAAGTAAAGGAAATGGCACAGTAATTTTATCACAACCCGATAGACACCCGAAATGCGACGTAAGGGAAGGGATTAAGGTGAGGTTGAAAGAAGAATCAAACAGCTGCCGTAGAGTAGGTCGCCGCAATGATTTCGACCACCGGGGAATCTTTAATATGGACTGACATCGCACAGCACATAGCGGCTTTTGCGTTTCACCCCCGTGGAAATGTGGCCGCCGCGGTTGGGTTCGAACCCCGGTACTGCGGTTCAGTAGCCGAGTGCCCTCAACACTGAGCCGTCGCGGATGGTCAGAGGCTCATCATCGTTTCATTTCTCAGTGTGCAGATGCGTCGACGTCGAATGTTCACGATGGCACGCTAATGCTTTCGCCTTCACATCATGAAATCAGCCTTAAGTGACCTCTGATTTCTTTTTCTTTCACAGAAAGAGTGTTCGAGTTCGAAATGGACGACCGCCGTATCTGGCTACATTGCGGACCCACCAACTGACACTGTGCGCGGCGTCCACTCTTGACGCTGTCGTGGCTTCAGTCGGCTATTGCATCAGCATCTCAAATGCTAGCTCAAAAACTATTCGCCTGCGTTACTTGCACGCTTCACACTTTCGACCCCATGAAGCTCCTAGAACACTTAAACCTCACCAGCTTCCTTTCAAGCAGTTACCATAAGCCAGAGGAAGGTAGAGGGAAGTTAAAGCAAATTATTATTTTCAAAGTATTTTTGGATACTATAAATCAGCTGTGCCTCACAAAAAAGACCCATACATATTACGCTTTATTACCAGCCGCGATCTTCCGTACGAGCAATAGTTAGCCAGAAGTCGTAGTAGGTGAAGTGGATGGGCTTACCGCTGCCTTCCCCCATGGCCTTAGAGTCTCCGATGAATGCCATGATCACTGAAATGATGGCAATGTCAGAAATGTAAGATATCGATGTAATATTTTGTATGATATCGAATTTCGAGGCCGTTGTAAATAGTGGCATAAGCTTAGGCAATTAATTTGAAAAGAAAGAAAAAGCTTCAAAGCCCTCACAAAGTGGCAGTGGAGTCGCTAATTGGGAAAGTACTGCATGGAACAAGCGTGGAAATAGCATTCTAGAAAACCGCATCGTCTATGTTTTGAAAAGTTGTTTTGAAAGACTGGTCTTAATATATACTTCGTAAGCACACACAACAATTTCTCTAAAATATTCGTTCTTCACAACTGCTCGTTATGTTGCCATTCCGCGTCACGACATGGCAACAAAGAGAATACAGCCACATGGAAGGGTGGTTGTAGCCTAATATCGATCATAAAGTGACATTCCAGCCTGCCAGCTTAGTGCTTGACCGAGGTTTCCTTCGCTGTAGCTGACTTTAAATTGATGTCGGCGTTCCGCTAGAAGTGCCTGGCTAGGCTCGTAACAGTACGCTACCAATTGCACTGGCCACTAAATGGGGTGTCATTAGGCTATGGATGAGCACATTCAAAGGTTGTTAACGGCGTTTAAGGGAGGGGAGGGGGCTGTCTAGCCTTCCGCTATAGATTCGCGACCAGTTGTCTCAAATGCGCAGGGATGGCTGCATGTGTTTACTCCTCTGCTTTAGATTTTTTTTACATAAGATTCTTCAGGTAAAATTTATTTGTTGTAGTTACCAGCTCGCTTAGTGGCGTACTCACTTTATGTTTGTGCCAATAATGTGCTCGATGTTCTTGGGATGTCAAGCTCCGGAAACCAATTCATAACCAAGGATCAAGCCTGCTCGGTGCCATTGGCTGCTGAGTTCATTCAAAGATTCCTTCCCTGCTACTATATGCTTGCTTCTCAGGAATCTCGCGAACCGTAGCATGGGATGCTATTTCCGCTTTAATTCTGTTTTCAAAATCCTTCATTTTTATTAGTTGCAGACGCCGGAGCTACATATACCGCGCTTTCGTGCGAATGTGTGCAAAGGAGTTTGAAAATATGCGCGGGTTCTCGCAGGCGAGAAGAAACTGTGTCTGGCAGTCACCAATGCGAAATGAGCGTGTACTTTATACGAGAAGAACGCCGCTATTACATCTAGAGGGCGCCTTGAGAGGTGCACATGAAAAGTTCGCCGCGCTTGCTTTGGTGGTTTTTAGTGGCCTGGATGCATGATGATTCAAAGCAGTTTTTTTTTCAGGACATTTTTATCCACTCTTCTTAAAGAAGACCAAAAGCTCGAAAGGAACAACTGTTGCGGCCGTTGAAGGCATCTAATATTGAGAAGGGCAATGCCGTATTTTACGCCCACCAATCAGGAGGGCAGTAAAGGGGTCCTACCAGTTGATTTATGTAAAATACAAACCCTACTGTGATAAATAAACTGACATATGAACTATTGTTTCCATTGATGAAAAGAGTTTGAGAATTGAGTTGCTGAAACGAAAAACATATAATTCACAGTGTCTGTTGACAGCAAAATGGCCTTGTCAAAAGTTTTTATGCCTCTATGCCAGCCTGAAGTTAAGGGCAGAGGGGGAGTTAGGCTAACACATTGCTTAATTTGCCTTCCTGATATTTACCCAAGCAGCACAAAGTAATCGGCCCTATATTGAAAACGTATTGTCAAAGGCCGGTCCTACAAAGGGCCAGAGTGACACCATTTAATTTGCAATATTGGGCCGATTACCTGTGCTGCTTTGTTATGTTGTTGTTCTTGAAACCGTGTGAAAGTTTTCGAGGTTGCTTGTAAATGTGTTCTTCACTCTGCCTACAAAGCTTCACTGAAATTAACTGATGCATGTTCATGATGTCAAAAATATTTTTTCATCTTTTTTGTTTGCTCAAGATAATTTGTTTGTTTTCAAGCTGCCGCATTGAAACTTTTCCCAGATTTCAGGCGCTTCCCGCCAAGGAAGAAATTCAAGAGGAATGAAAACGTTTCCATTAAAATGAAATTGTTTTGATGCAGTATGAGCAACAAGAAAGGAAATAAATTTATGAAAAGATATCTCTTTGTATTCACTCCTCTTTGAGAAAATAAATATTCGTTCGTGGCACGCGAACAGTCTTTTTACGCATTGAATTTTGATGTTTTTTCGCGCGATCACAATCTCCATCTCACTCTGGTAGATAGTTTTCAGTCGTTTCTTTGAAATTATTTTTTTAATATTTCTTGGCGAATGCCTTCATTATTTTGGTTTGGTGTCGTCAAAGGCATCATTTTCTGTCTTTGATATCTGGCTGTTCTCCACATGCTTGGGGCCACATCATATTACCTAGTGTTACGGGTGTAAAAAGCCTTCTTTTGCCTAATTTATAAAAAACAGCACTCACTCTGTTCGTAATGTATTTTAAAAGCACTAAGAAGCTGCATGCGTTGACTACGTTAAAAAATATAAGCTGCGCGACAGAAAATAAAGGTGAGCGCACATCAATTGCTTCACACATCTGGACATTTGCGGAGGAGAAAATTGTGCGCGATATGTTCTGTGACCCTTATCAAAAACTAAACATGTTTCTGCCTCAATTACTGTTTTTTTTCAAGCAAAAATATTAGCAATCACAAACCTTCTGCTCCAGAAGTCAACCGTAATCCAACGAGTTCGTCTGGATGGCTTCCACTACGTTAAATGCGTGTCGGTGATCATAGAGGCACGACATTTAGATGATGTGTCCGTCATTACTCGTCAAACTTTTAGCCCCCCCCCCCAAATTTCTTTTGTTCTATTCAACGAGCTATCCTACAAAAACAACAATTTTCCGAAATGCCTCAGTTAGCTCATTCCACCCGTGCCCTGTTCATTTCGGCATAACTCTTGTGCCTGCGGTAAAACCTGGACGAATACAGCCACATGTTAGTCACTTATAGTAGAGAGTTTCTGTACTCATCCTCTTGGATGTTTTTCTTTTTTTAGATGCGAGTTTAATACACTTGATCTTGTTTCGCACCGTGTGACACTCACTCTTGAATTTTCGTTGAACTGCTTATTCCTGATTCAACTTTTCCATTTTCCACACAGGTAGAGAGTGAGCTTTTATAAGCGCAGCGGTTGAAGGATGGGTTCATTGTATTCGCGTAGTTGTATTAGTGGTTGTAGAGGCGAGCAACAGGAGGCTGGTGCTGAAAAAACCGCGCGGACAATGGTCACTGTTAAAGCAGGAGCGTATGCCTACAGCTAGGATGCGCAAATTGAACCATCTGAAGATTTCTTTTGGTTTATAGCGGTTTAACTTCCCAAAGCGACTCAAGCTATGAGGGACGCCGTAGTGAAAGGCTCCGGAGGTTTAGATCACCAGGGGTTCTTTAACGTGCACTGATATCGCACAGTACACGGGCCTCAAGAATTTTGCCTACATCGAAGTGCGACCGCCGCGGCCGGGATCGAACCCGCGTCTTTCGGGTCAGCCGCCGAGCACCGTAACCACTGAGCCACTGCGGCTGCCCATCTGAAGAGTGCTTGCTGTCCAATATATCAGCCTGTTATACGTAGTGGCACAGGCAGGGGCCTATTGGTTTACATTCTTTTTTGGCTGCCCCACCATACTTTTGTCTCAATATCTCTGGCGTCACACAATGATTTCAATTTTGACATGATCCAGTTTTTTACGCAGTGCGTTTTCTACTTGCCTTTTAAAGCTTTTAATTGAGAGGTTCTTGTTTCCTCCATGGTCACTGGTTAGTTTTGTAGTCTCGTTCTGTCAGTGTGATTCAAAGCTTTTTTATTGCATCTGCAGTCATGGACATAAGTCACTGGACCGCTGACATACAAACAATGCCGATAGCTCCATTATAAGCCGCCGTTTGAACTCCACACTATGGAAGTGAACGAACAGGATTTTGGCTCTTAGCTCTACAATTGTGGACTCCAGCCGGAGCCTAATAATAGAGCAATCTGCCTCGTGCGCATCTCACGCGATGCATAGACTTTTGTCTCTCACTTACCTGCCGATATCTTACCGTTGAGTTTAAAAAGGATTTCTTTATATAATATTTTTATTGTGTTTCGAGCGCTTCGACTGTTGCGAGCCATTATCGGCATGCACTCTCTCTTTTGTGCTTGTGCTGCCAGCTGTCTGCGAACAGCTGTCTAATTTATTCTTAGCCTCGAATGAACAATGGGCCCTTCTCACTAAATGGGACTGGCCAAAGCATACCCGGAAACTAGCAGTCTTTTAAAAATACCCCTAAACATCGAGTACCTCTTGCTCTCCCACAAACATCCATAACACACTATCGTGGCATCTAATTGCTCTAGCCTTAGCAGTCTATTCGTGTTTCTATGTAGTACCACGGCTTCTTTACCCTGCCCTGACTATGAGAGGACACGTCAGCAACATAGGCTATGGGGGACGCCATAGAGAAGGCCTCCCGAGTAATTGAAACCCCGCGGGGTTCTTTAACGCGCGGTACATCGCATGGAACACTGGCGTATTTGCATTTGGCCTAAATACCGCCGGCACCGCAGGAGTCGATTTCGTGACCTTAAGATCAGCAGCCCAAGGCGAAATTCACTAACATTAAGCGAGAACAATGAGCAAAAATCATAAGTACTCCTTGGAATCACTAGCTTTTTTCAAATAGCAATATTCAAAACATTCCTAACGTCACACCAACCGCCATTTTGCTGTCCTTTAGTCATCGAGTGAGTTTGTTGAATTCTACTAGCGGCTGAAGCAACGCGACGGATCGGCCAAAAGAACAACGTGAAAACATCGGTTGCAGCTTTAACAGGGCTTGTGTTTTAATTACTTGCCGTCATCAAAGAAACAAAAAATAAAGCCTCCGAGCTTCTCCAAGAACCCCGAGATGAACTCCAATCAGCGGCAAAAAGGGGTGTCCCCAGATAGCCTTCCTTTACGAAGAAAGGAATGGGGCAGTCATGATCGGATAAGATCTTCGGTGGTTCAGCTGATATTATGTATTGCGCTGCCTTGATCAGGAGAAATATTTGGTGCGCTAGTCAGTATAGTGACGTCACATAAACATCGCCTTTAAAATTACCTTTTATTTTCTCCTATACATCGCAACATGATGACGGAGCCTACTTTTATTATCCTCGGGAAATATACTAATGAAACGGGCTGGCCGCTAATGCTCAAACAATGGTTACTCTGGAGGGTCCCACAATGGCGTTCCGGTATATAAAAGGCAACATAAAGCAATATGTTCACTCCCTGCGGACATTGTTTTACGTCACTGTTTCGCGAATTCAATATTGCGCCCTCTTGTTACTGCTGGTATCAGCATTGCTTATGTCTACCGTCGAAACAGCGCACGATATACTACAAAATCTATAATTGGTGCATTCAGTCATAGAATTTTCCAAATACTGTAGACTCTGAGCCTCCATAGAAAGGCATAAGCAGTGTAATACGAGGATTAAGTCTAGTGAAGCATTAGGACCGATTGTAAATGTAATATATTCTGTAAAACAAACTAGTTTCAGTAATCTTGCGGGAACTCACCCAGAGCCGTGGCAGCGCCAAGTAAAATCTTGAATAGCGACATTTTCTCGGTATACGGGCAGTCAAGGCGATTCGTGGACGCGTCGACAAGTGGACAAGATTCCAGAGGCCAATTATATAGTCTCCTAGAAAGCTCTTGCTCCAAGGCATAAAATCTAATTCCTGCATTCCTAAAGAGGCCTCGAACTGCGTGACCCCTGTGAATTAATTGAATGTCGCCGAACTTTTTTAACTCGAGCTGTCAGTTGCCTAAATCACTCATTATCAAAAGTTCGGGCCTTGTGCACTCGGTAATGAGAAGGAAGAAATTTTCGACCTGCTTTCGGCAAAAAGAAGCATACTTGATCTCTTTGAGACAATAAGGCCTAGGGGAGAAATACCGGCAAAAATAAAGGACTGAGGAAATTAGGCTCAGTTTAAAAGTACCATATTGTCGACAAATTTCAGGAAATAATTTGTTCCATTAGCAAACTATTGAAATGTCATCGTCAGTAACTCAACGCGTTCTGTCTAATATTTTGCCTTCAACTTGGTAGTATAGAAGGGCTGTTGAAAATATGGCTTAGAGGTAAAGAACAAAAGCTTCGAAGCTCCGTTTATGATATAGCGAAGACAATTACGCTAGTTACAACAGCATGACAAAATAAGCCCAACGCTATGCAGCGAGCACTAGTGGGTACAAAGGCATTGATTTTTTATTGATCACAACGTGACCTCTACAGTCACTTCCTAAACGTATATCGTCTGCGATCTATTTATTATATTGCACTGTTTTTAGATGCCATGCTCGGCATGGAAGTTTTTGTGAACACAAGGCATGCTGGTGAAGAGCCACCGATGGAGAAAAAGTATATAATTGGAACAGGTTGTCAATTTTCAAGTTACAGTAGACTTCAGCCGAGCATAATTTAAATATGGGGCTCTATGGCATAATGTGATGCATATCATGACATGATGACGCATATTGTGTCTACTGAAACGGATAAGAACCCCCTCTCAAAAAGAAATTTGGTTTATTTCCACCCCTTCTTGTAGTGGAATGTAACCTGCGACCACTAGAGCAGCGATAAAATAAAAAAAATAGCCGAGGCTTAACTCAGCTTAAACCTGCGTGTGACGTACGAATTCGTAGTGACGTTAATAGTGACGACAATGCAACACCATAGCAACGAGATGCTGCAAATCTTAACGCTGTGAAAAACTTCTGAGGTGGGCAGGACCAAATTTTTGGAAATAACCCTGGGCAGATTAGGAGCTCGCCATCATGTCGGGCACAGATAAGAATTATTTGGACGTCTATTTCTGTCCAAATCGGCCATGAAACTTCGGGAGTCGGCCGGGCCAAGTATGGAGGTGCCCTCTGTGCTGGGTGCGCCCAAATATGGTTGGACATCGATTTTTTTCCAAATTAGCCAAGGTCAAATACAGGGGGAGGCCCGGGACAAATTTCGAGGTCACCATAGCGTCGGGCAGGATAAGTTTCTCACGGTTCCATATCGGTCCAATCTGGGCAAGGTCAAACTTCGAGGGTGGGCCTTGCCAAACATTGACAATAGCCCGGGCCAAATTTGAAGGTCGCCATTGTGTCGGGCGCGCAGAATTGTGGTCGGACATCGATTTTGTCCAAAACCAGCCAAGGCTAAATTTTCGGGGTGGCACTGCCAAACATTTGGAGGCCGGTATCGTGGCTGGCGCGCCTAATTTTGGTTGGACATCGCTTTCGATCCAAATCGGCCAAGGTAAAATTCCGGGGGTGACCCGGGCCAAATTCTTGCCGCTTGTTTCAGTTATGGCGACGAGCGATGCACAAGCAAGATACACAAGCAAGATTCAAGACGCGGAAGCAAGAGCGCAAGCAAGATTTTTGCTCGGCTATAGCGATCGTATGAGTCTGTCGGAGCTAAGGCGAGGAAGAACAAGCTCCGCCAGCATTGAGGCTCGAACTGTTTAAATATTTGCGCTGCTCCCGCTGCGGCCGCCTAACCCAACTTCCTCTTTCTTGTCCGGTGCCGCGTGCCATGGCCTGCGAGCCAAAAGCGGCGCGAGGGGCGCTACAGGCTCCCCCTCCCACCTTGTAGAGCGAAGCCGCTGGATTCGCCCAGAGTATGTGTTTGGAAGAAGCTGCTCACAATGGTGGCGTAGTCGAAGCGATAGCGAGTGTAGGGCCGACAGGCAGAGGAGTGGCAACGTAGGCTGATTTGAGGCGGTCAGCAGCCACGACGTCTTCACGGCCGTTGACGTCTAACATGAAGGTCTTCTGCGCACGATGGAGGACGCGGAACGGTCCATCGTAGGCCGGCGTGAGGGGTGGACGGATGTGTTCACGGCGGATGAAGACATGGGTGCAGGAGGACAGGTAATAATAATAATTGGTTTTGGAGGGAAAGGAAATGGCGCAGTATCTGTCTCATATATCGTTGGACACCTGAACCGCGCCGTAAGGGAAGGGTAAAGGAGGGAGTGAAAGAAGAAAGGAAGAGAGAGGTGCCGTAGTGGAGGGCTCCGGAATAATTTCGACCACCTGGGGATCTTTAACGTGCACTGACATCGCACAGCACACGGGTGCCTTAGCGTTTTTCCTCCATAAAAACGCAGCCGCCGCGGTCGGGTTCGAACCCGGGAACTCCGGATCAGTAGTCGAGGGCCCTAACCACTGAGCCACCGCGGCGGGGCGGAGGACAGGTCCTGACTGACGAACAGGGACTGAAGATGATGGGCTGCAGGGGTGACAGGAGCAATGTGGCGAAATGTGTTGCGTAAGTCTCGGATGTAGGTGAAAGCGTCATGGATTAACTGACGGGAGGATGGAGAGAATTCCACAGTGAGACGCAGGGGGACACCGTAGGCTATTGCAGCAGAAGAGCTGCCGAGGTCGGCCCTCAGTGCCGAGCGAAAGCCCAAGAAGACGAGGTTAAGGTGGTCGGACCAGCGTTCTCTTGACTCATAAGTGGTAAGGGCAGCCTTCAGCTGTCGATGCAGGCATTCCGCCATGCCATTGGCCCAAGGATGGTAGGCGGTCGTATGGGTGTGGCGGACGCCTAGAATATTGAAAAAGCAGTAAACAGGGCCGATTGACACTGGCGACCGCGGTCGGTGGTGATGACAGACGGGTAGCCAAAGCGAGAGACCCAGCCGGCAGTAAAGGCCATTGCAACGGTCTCTGCCGTAGTGTCAACAATGGGGAACGCCTCAGGCCAGCGGTTGAAACGATCCACACAGGTGAGAAAATAAGACGCCGCACGTAATAACGGTAGTGGTCCAACAATGTCTATGTGAACGTGGGAAAACCATGCGTCTGGCGGCCGAAAAGGAGAGGCGGGCGTGACCGTATCGCCATGAGCTTTGACGCACTGGCAGTGAATGCAGGTTCGTGCCCAGTGGCGGACGTCGGCATTGATTCTTGGCCATAGAAAACGACATGTGATCAGCTCCTGCGTAGCACGAATACCAGGGTGGCTCAGGCGGTGCAGATTTTCAAAAATGGTGCGACGAAAAGCCAGAGGTACGTAGGGGCGCGAGACGCCAGTGGATGTCTCAAACGTAACGAAGTGGGAGGAGAACAGCAGTGGACATTCGGCGAAGGACACGGACGTGGATGAGGAGCGAAGACGATGCAGCTCTAGATTGTTGCGCTGTGCAGCCGCTAGCTCCTCTATGTTCACTGGTCATTCGGACGCCATGGCACTAACACGAGAAAGCGCATCAGCAGCAGCATTCTGCGGGCCATGGAGGTCACGGAGATGAAAGGGTATACTCGGAGATAAAATACAGTTGGAGGATCTCATATTCAGTGTAAGTGCTGTGGTTCCTCTGGAAGGCAAACGTCAAGGGCTTATGGTCCATGATAACGTGAAAGTCCCGGCCCTCCAGAAAGTAGCAAAAGTGCGTGTAGGTGGGTACACAGCAAGCAATTCTCTACTGAAGGTGCTGTATTTAGTCTCAGGTGGATTCAGGTTTTGAGAGAAAAAATCAAAGGGCCGCCAACAAGATACGTACTGCTTGAGAACTGCGCCGGCGGTAATGCTAGAGGCGTAGGCGACGGGGCGCAGTGAAGCATCAGGAACTAGATATATGAGCAAAGTGGCGTCGGCGAGCGCCTTCCTGGCAGCAGCAAATGCAGCGGCAGCATCCTCAGTCCACTCAAGTGGCGCCGCAGAATCTTTGTCGCAGCCAAAAGATCAGTCAGAAGCTTCAGGAAAGAGGCGCACTTCGGAAGAAAGCGTCGATGATTGTTCAGGAGGCCGAAGAATTCTCTGAGCTTTTTGAGGGACGTGGGGGCGGGAAAATCTTGAAAGGCTTTGACTTTGCTGTCGAGAGGCCGAATGCCCTGTGGAGTGGCAAGGTGCCCGAGGAACTCTACTTTAGCTACGCCAAACAGGCACTAGTTCGGGTTCATGACGAGCCCACATTCGTCCAGTCGGTGGAAGAGGGCGCGCAGATGAGCTTCATGGTCAGAACCGGATGAACTTGCTACGAGGAGACCATCGGTGTAAGCGAACACCATGTCGAGGCCTCGCGTAACCTCGTTGATAGCTCGCTGCAAAGTCTGTACGGCGAAGCGCAAGCCAAAAGGCATCCGGACATACTCAGAGGCCGAGCGGGGTGGTAATGGCCGTCTTCGGAATATCAGCGGGCTCCATAGGAATTTGAAAATAAGCCTTCACTAAGTTAATTTTAGAGATGATCGTGCATCCAGCCAGATTTCACGTGAAGTCCTGTGTGTGAGGAAATGGATAGCGGTCCGGTAAAGTGTGAGCGTTGAGGGCGTGGTAATGTCACCAGGGTCTCCAGTCGCCCGGATCTTTCTTTGGCACATATGAAGTGGCGATGACAGTTGCAGGAGGAAGGGTGTATTATTCCTAGTTCAAGCATGTGTTGGAACTCACGGCGAGCGATAGCGAGGCGTCCGCCCGACAAACGCAGAGGGCGAGCAAAAACCGTAGGTCCCGAATGCACGATGCGGTGCGTGATCGAGTTCTTCACCGGTGACTCTCTGGTATGCGGCTTTAAGAGGTTGGGAAAATCAGCCGGAAATTTCGCATACGGCGACACAGGGACGAGAGCGTGAAACCCCGTCGCAGCAATTGTGGAGAGTACGCCGTTGACCAAGAGGTGCATGCTGAGATCTATGAGGCGATGAGCTTGTATGTCGGAGGCTAGGTTGAAGAAACTAAGGAAGCCCGCGCCGAGAACAGCTTGCGATACGTCAGCGATAATGAAGATCCAGCGAAACGTGCGGCACAATCTGAGGTTAAGCGTCAGGTACCGTTGGCCGTACGTGCGAATGGGGGAGTTGTTGATCGCTTGGAGCGGGGAGGTCTGTTCTTAGCCACGGCGATCTGCCGAAGAGGCCGCTGTGACGCTGACTTGCGCTTCCGTGTCTTCGAGGAAACGAGAACCAGTAATCTTGTCCGAGGCGTAAAGGAGGCGGCATGTCCGTCCACCAGCACCACTTGCCGCCGTCAGTGGCCGGTCGCCGCGTTTCCCGACCAGTAGCACGGGTGTGTGCACTTGCGGGCAGACCTGCCGAAAATACGGTGGTGCCAGCAGACAGCCGAGGGCGAGGTGGCTGGCCGAGCGTCGGACGGTTGGGATTTCGGGGAGCGGCTGCGTGGCCTGAACCTCGGTGGAGAACGGCGCGGCAAAAGCGCGAGGACATTGAGCCGCCTGTCAAAAGCATCAAGTCGACATTCAATGCTGGGAAGCCGGGAGTCTGCGGCAGTTGTTGGAGGCAGACTGGTCACAGGGCTGACGTTTGGAAGCCATGAGTAGTCCCCAACACGCTCAGCGAGTTCAGCGAGGTTTTGTAATGAAACATCACGCGCCGCTGCGAGGGTGGAGACCATGTGTTGGGGAAGACGCTGAAGGAACAACTTCACGCAGAAGTGGGTCGTGCTGAGTAGCGGAGTCTCCTAAGAGCTGGCGCATGCGACGGGAGGGCTGCGAAGGGCGGATGTCACCAAGCGCTCTAGCGCTGAGGAGCTGCTGGAGTTTGGTGCGCTTGGAAGCTGACTTGCGGTCGACGATAGCCGCCTTCAATGCGTCGAAGGGTCGATCCGAGTCCGGCAAGCTCATGACGTCCACTAAGCACTCAACAACGTCAGGAGGGAATGACGACACGAGGTGGAGGAACTTGGTATCCTGGCTGGTGATATGTTGCAGCTGGAAATGCGCCTCAACCTCCAGGAGCCAGGCGCGCAGGGCTATTGGGCCAAAATGGCGGCAGGTTGACTGGCTGGAACGCGGCCATCGAAGCACCGAGAGGCTGAGCGTTCGGAGACGGGAAGAGCCAGATGAACCTATGTAGGATGATGGGGTTGCGTGTTCGAGGCCGGATAGCCGAGTCTGTCGGAGCTAACGCCAGGAAGTGCCAGCTCCCACAGCGCTGTTGTTGTTGTTGTTGTTGTTAGCCTATCAAAAGATGGCACATACCCACACTGGAGGATCGGACAAGAATCGGGTGGCTATTCACCGGAACGCAGTTAACAAAAAGGAAAAGCACGTGGGAGCGCAACACCGGTGAATTTTTTGTCATGAACAGAAAAGGGATGAGTGTTTTGAGTTTAAAATTTTAAGAATAATAATAAAGAGAGTGATTAAATATTAATGATTTAGTCAAAATGTAATAATTGATAGAAAAGAAAAGGCTGGAACACTTAGCAAGGCAGTCGGTGAGATTCTATCAGGAAATTTTGAACAGCGGTGCAAACAGATCTGTGGCTGAACCCAAATGTGGTGGCGCCAAATGATAGCAAGAGCGGGCTGCTCAAACTAAGGCCAAGATGCTGCAAGGGCTCCTCCAGCAACCTTTTTCTCAGTGAGTTTAATCGGCGACAATAGAGCCAAAAATCTTCAATAGATTCTGGCTCACGGCAAAATGCACAAAGGGGAGAGAGCGCCAAACCCGACTTGTGTAAATAGAAATTTAGAGGGGGGATGCGGCAGCGTAGCCTCGTCAGTGAAACTTCAAGCTGCCGAGAGCAACAAATTTTCCTGTTCCAATAATATTTAAGGTGCTCATAATCCGCCGATGTTAAAAGTGATGTGTCTTGCGTGCTTAAAAACGCACGTCGCCGAAATCTAGATGCTGTAATGTAGGCTGTAGCCGGGATGATTGGCAACACGGGACCGCTGAGGGAAGCCTTTGCGAGATTATCAGCAATCTCATTTACTGTCACACTGCTGTGGCCGGGAACCCATACTAAATGAACAAGGCTCAAATGCGGAGGAAGTAGGGATAATAAAGTTGATAAAATGGGACCGTCAACCTGTGCAGCGAGGGACGAACACAAAGATAAAGAATCAGTAATTACTGCAACTGCTGTAATAGAGAGGTATAGCTTGCGTAGAGCAAGTACAACTGCTAGAAACTCTGCTTGAAAAATAGGGGTGAAATCTGGAAGGCGCAGAGAAAAGGACCAGTCTAAATGCGAGCAAAATATTCCCACACCTGCTTTTTCATTGCATTGCGATGCATCAGTGGCTATTGCTATATCTGTTGGTAGGGTCCTCAGATGATCTTCTCGAAGACCATTTAGAATACTCGGTGGCAAAAGTTTTGCATTTTTTGGGAATATGTCGTCGAAAACAATGTGGATAGTAGGCCCATTCCGAAGCGCAGGAAGGATATCATAAATGTTTACATCTAAAGGCTTAATCTTTGCACAAACACTACCTGAGGGGAATTGAAACGAGACCAGGGGACACCAAAAAAGGAGGTCGGCTGAGAACAGAAAATGCTTTGGGAACGGTGGAAATGGGATTCATAGATCCTGAGGTAAGTTTGCACGGTTAAAAATTGAAGTCGTGATAAGAGAGACGGAATGCGGGCTTCAAGGTACAGCACATTGATAGCCACAAATTTTGAGGCTCGAACTGTTTAGCTGTTCTGCTCGCGCTGCCGCGGCCTAGCCCAACTTCCTCTTCCTTGTCCCGTGCCGCATGCCATGGCCTGCGAGCTGAGCGTGGCGCGAGGGGCGCTACAAGTCCTTTCGCACTATAATGTTGCCGGCTGAGCAGTTCGGGAAGACAGCAAGCAGTGAAATCTGTTCCGTCTCAGCGCACTCGGATCGCTTTCCCTACTTACTGCAGATGTCAGATAATGGATAAAGGAACTTTTATTAAATTGTTTGAGGGTGTGCGGGGTTTGTGCACGGCTGCATATAACCGTACTGTTAGTTGCTGTTTCCGTGTGCTTTGGGCGTGTATTTTCTTTCCCGCTATGTGCACTGCAAAAACATTATTCGAGTGTGGAGAGTGCAAGTTTTTCTCCACAAAAAATTCAAACAGAACTTGGTGAACTAAAACATTCTTCCTTATTAACTGAATACGGAATACTCCGACCTTCTCGTCATTTTTGTGAACATGCACTGATACATCACCAGAGCTTTGATATCAGTTACACAGCTCCATGCACCAAGCTCGTTTTTTTAATTGTCATTCACTGTAGATGTTACAAGAACTGAGTTGTTAATCGAGATGAGCAGTAAAAGGCACTATTTTATTATTAATAATAGAATAAGCTCCTAAGTGGCGACAGAAAATTCAAAATATTGTCACTGAGAAACGGTTGACGTAAGCAGAGCTGGTTTACTTGCATTAATTAGACGCGCAAGACGCTGGAACGCGCAGGGCAGCAGGCAGCACGAGAGATGATGAAGACGAAGCATCTAGCCCCGAGATGGCTCAAGGCTTGCCAACTGCCAGGAAATGCAGTTTAGCCGCTGTATGGCGCCACTAGAGTGGTTAGTAGCGTAGCATTGCTCCCCCTCTCCTGAAGTCGCACGTGCCTGGCGTGTGGTGTAGACACGCGCGAGGGGCTAGCGGGCGTGGTACGGCTTCATCCGAGCGACATGAACAACTTCGAAGGTCGGCCGTCTAGAAGAGCGAACTGTTCCTTCAGGGAGAACTTCGTAGGTAACTTGACTGAGCTGGCGGAGCACCTCGTAGGGGCCAAAGTATCTGCGTAGAAGCTTCTCAGAGCGCTCCCTCATGCGGATTGGGCTCCACACCCAGACTTTTTCGCCTGGCAGGTAACGCACATTTCGGTGGCGGAGGTTGTATCGCTGAGCGTCGTGAACTTGCTGGTGCCGGATGCGCTGTCGAGCGAGTTGGCGGGCGGCCTCAGCGTAACGAACAAATTGGGCAGCACCCATAACAAAGAGGGGGTAGCGCTAGCTGGAAGCAGCACTGCATCCAGCATGGTTGTGACTTCGCGACCATGTACTAAACGAAATGGAGTGAAGCGTGTCGTTTCCTGGACCGCAGTATTATAAGCAAAGGTGACGTAAGGAAGTACGGCGTCCCAGTTCCGGTGGTTCGCGTCGACATACATAGAAATCATGTCGGCGATCGTCTTGTTGAGCCGTTCGGTGAGGCCGTTCGTTTGAGGGGGGTAAGCGGTTGTTTTGCGGTGACTGGTGGCGCTTAGGCCCATAACCTCCTGCGTAAGGGCTGAGGTGAACGCTGTTCCCCTGTCAGTTAAAAAATGGCGGGTGCACCGTGACGAAGCACTATGTTTTGAATGAAAAAGTTCGCAATTTTGTCAGCAGTACCACGGGGAAGAGCTTCAGTCTCACAGTATCGGCTCAGGTAGTCGGTGGCGACCACAATGTAGCGGTTACCCAGAGAGGACTCCGGAAATGGGCCGAGTATGTCCATGCCAACTCGGTGGAAGGGAACCTGAGGCGGATCAATAGGCTGGAGTAGGCCGGCTGGCTTAGTCGGCGGCGTATTGCGACGCTGGCACACGCGGCAAGTTCTTGCGTAACGTTTCACAACTGCAGCAACCCTTGGTCAGTAGTATTTTTGCCGTATTCGTGCAAAAGTTCGACAAAAACCCCGGTGACCAGAAGATTGGTCATCATGGCTCGCCTGCAGGACTTCGTCGCGAAGGGCCGTAGGCACGACGAGTAGATAGACAGCTTCTGTTGGACTGTAGTTTTTCTTATATAGGACGCCGTCACGTAAACAGGACGACGACAGCCCGCGCAAAAAGATTCTCGGGGGAGACTGAGCGCTTCCTTCGAGATACATAATGAGGGGCCGTAGCTCACTGTCGTCCCTTTGGTGTTGAATGAGGATGGACGTGGAGATGGCACCAAGAAAAACAGAATCGTCGTCGGGGTCAGCTCGGTTGTTCTCGATAGGAGCACGAGACAAACAATCGGCATCACTGTGCTTCCTACCAGACTTATAGACGATGGTGACATCGTATTCCTGAAGTCGAAGGCTCCAGCGTGCAAACCGTCCCGATGGATCTTTGAGGTTCGCCAGCCAACACAGCGAGTGGTGGTCACTGACGACCCTGAAAGGGCGGCCATATAGGTACGGGCGAAATTTTGTTACTGCCCACACAATGGCCAGGCATTCTTTTTTGGTGATGGAATAGTTCGCCTCAGATCGTGACAAGGTGCGGCTCGCGTATGCGATTACGCGTTCGAGACCATTCTGCTTCTGTACAAGGACCGCACCGAGGCCGATGTTGCTGGCGTCTGTGTGCAGTTCAGTGTCGGCTGACTCGTCGAAGTGTCCAAGGATGGGCGTACTTTGGAGACGAGTGCGGAGGTCTTCAAAAACTTGCTGTTGCTTCAGGCCCGAGAATAATGGTTCGGAATCTTTCGTGAGTCGCGTGAGGGGCTCAGCGATCTGGGAGAAGTTCTGCACAAAACGCCGATAATAGGCGCAGAGACCCAGAAAGCGGCGCACGCTGCGCTTATCGGTGGGCACAAGAAAAGCAGCCACGGCAGCAGTCTTATCGGGGTCTGGGCTAACCCCTTTCGCGCTCACGATGTTGCCCAGAAACTTCAACTCTTCGAAAGCGAAGTGACACTTTTCGGGCTTCAGGGAAAGACCGGCCGACCGAATTGCTTCGAACACAGCGCGCAGGCGTCTCAGGTGCTCTTCAAAAGTGTCAGAAAAGATGACAACGTCATCCAAGTACACGAGACAGGACTGCCATTTGAGATCGGCAAGAACGGTGTCCATCATCCTCTGGAAGGTTGCAGGAGCCGAGCACAGGCCGAAAGGTAGCACCCGGAATTCGTACAGACCGTCCGGTGTAATAAAGGCGGTCTTTTCCCGGTCGCGTTCGTCCATCTCGATTTTCCAATAGCCGCTTCGTAAATCTCGCGATGAGAAGTCTTGGCGTGGCGCAGCCGGTCCAGGGAGTCATCAATACGCGGGAGAGGATAAACATCCTTTTTAATGACTTTGTTTAAACGTCTGTAATCAACGCAGAACCGTAGGGTTCCATCTTTCTTTGCCACTAGAAGAACACGCGACGCCCACGTGCTCGTCGACGGATGTATCACGTCGTCCTTGAGCATTTCTTGAACTTGGCGGCGAATGGCATCGCGCTCCTTCGAAAGAGATGCGGTAGGGCGGCTGACATAACGGCCGTTGGTTGGCGTCAACTATAATTCGGTGCTTTGTGAGCGGTGTCTACCTAATCTTGGAGATCGAGGCAAAGCTGTCGCAGAAAGACTGGATAACGCTTTCCAAGCAGCGTTTCTGGTTAGTTGGGAAGTTTGTGTTCACGTCAGTGTTTATGGGAGTGGTCGGTTCCTTCACCGATGCCGGGGCTCCGGACAAAGCGTGCTGTCCCGCGAATTCGCAGAGTTACTCGAAATACGAAATAGCTGTTCTACCAGGCAAACACTATAGTTCACAGCAAAAATTGGTCACGAAAAGCTCGGTTCGGCCATTGTTCAGTTCAACAATTACGCGAGCAACACAGACTTGCCGACCAAAGAGCAGCGACATGTTGGTTTCAGCGATGCCACGAATTTTGGTGCTGTTATCGCACTCTACAGTAACAAACATGCTGGATCTTGATGGGATCAAAACGTGGTCGTCACAGACGCATAACTTGGCCCTGCGTGGCTCGGTATCGTCGTCGACCGCACCTTGGGTGGAAAACGACACGATTAGCTCCTGGAGGTTGATAACGGCACCGTACTTTTGAAGGAAATCCAAACCGAGTTTGAGGTTTTTGGAGCACTCGGGTAACACAGCAAAGCAACCAGGGAAAGTAACACCGCGGATCTGGATTCGCGAAGTGCAGACACCGATCGGAGTTACCACGTGGCCACCAGCTGTCCGCATCTGCGGCCCAGACCAAGGGGTCAGAACCTTCCTCAAGACCGTGTCTAACCGTCTGCTCATTACCGAAAAATCGGCGCCGGTATCCACGAGTGCGGTAACGTCGTGGTTGTCGGCGGATACCGCAATTTCTGCGGACGCAGTCGGTCGCAGCGCATCGTCGAGGTCGTCGGGTCAGGTCATTGTCGGTCGGAGCGTCGCGGCGACTCGTCGGGTGGAGGATCTTGACTCGGTCCAGTAGCGGCAGCCCTACCCACGGAGGACGCCGTCTTCAGTTTTCCCGACGTGGGGACGTACCTCTGAACTGGCCAGAGGATGACGGGCGGCCGGGCGAAGAGAACCGCCTTGGGGATGGCGATCAGGACTGGCGTCGATGCGAGGTCGAAGATTGCACGTTATCAGCGAAGTACTGTTCGATATTCCGTGGTCTTTCACCGTAGTGTGGTCGAGGTGCGTCGGGTGAAAACCCCCTTAAACCCATCCTGCGGTAGGGGCAATGGCGGAGGATGTGGCCGGGCTCTCCGCAGTGGTAACAGAGCGGCCGATTGTTTGGCGTACGCCAAACGCGCGCTTTGCTCACGGGGGGCCTGAACTCCTGCGGCACGGAGGGTGCTGTTGCGATTGGCTCCTGCAGGTATTGGACAGGAGCGATGGGGGAAAAGGCTCACATCGCTGGCTCGGGACTTCGTAGCACCTCGCTGTACGTCATAACGGAGGGCGCCGGATGTGGACCTGGGGGTGGCTGCACAACTCGTCGGATTTCTTCTCGGAGCACGTCCGTAACGGCAGCGACGCTGACCTGTGGAGCGTCAAAGCGAAGTTTCGCCAGTTCCTCGCACACAAGGCTTCTTACAAGCTCCCGAAGGTCCTCGGCGGGCAGCGACGTAGGCGTGTACTGGGACTGAGAAGCGGCTGCGACAGTAGCCTGACGTCCGTAGTGGGCGCCCCGTTCCTGTAAAGAGCGTTCGATACCCATTGCCTTCTTGGTGAAGTCGGACACTTTTCGTGGCGGGTCACGGACCAGTCCGGCAAACAGCTGCTCTTTTACGCCACGCATTAAGTGGCGTACCTTCTGGGCTTCGGGCATAGCTGGGTCGGCCCGATTGAACAGTCGGGTCATGTCCTCGATGAACATCGCAACGCCCTCGTTCGGCTGCTGTGATCTGGAGCGCAGGGCGATTTCAGCTTTCTCTTTTCTTTCGCTGCTGGTAAATGTCACTAGCAGCTCTCGACGAAAAGCCTCCCAGGTGGTAAAGGAAGCTTCGTGGTTCTCAAACCACGTTTTGGCCGAGTCCTGCAGCGCAAAGTATACGTTGCGCAGCTTGCGCTCACCGTCCCACTCATTGAAACCCGCCACTCGGTCAAAGCTGGTCAACCAGTCTTCGACGTGCTCGAACTTGTCCCCGTGGAACGGTGGCGGCAATCGAGGTGCGTGGAGGACAAACAGCGGGGCATTCCCGGGGTGCTGACTTGTCTGGCTAGCGGCGGTGGATGTCATGGCCCTTACCGGCGCTGTCAGTTGGCCGACCTCGGGTTGTAGGCCTCGCAGGCGGCGGCTCGCCTTGTGGACTGGTGTTGTAGCCACGCGTTGAGAGCTGACGTCAAAGGTGTCCTCGAGGTCAGCGTACATGGGCCGTTACCCCGCACCTCCACCAAATATGTCACTGAGAAACGGTTGACGTAAGCAGGGCTGGTTTACTTGCTTTAATTAGACGCGCAAGACGTTGGAACGCGCAGGGCAGCAGGCAGCACGAGAGATGATGAAGACGAAGCATCTAGCCCCGAGATGGCTCAAGGCTTGCCAACTGCCAGGAAATGCAGTTTAGCCGCTGTATGGCGCCACTAGAGTGGTTAGTAGCGTAGCAATATTCATTATGGATTCAGGTAACTGTTCAAAACTTTTCGAGCGTCCTGAGCAAAAAACAGCTCAACTCCCCTCAGATATATGTCCAAATGGCTCCGGACTGAATGCAAAAAAAGAAGGCTGTCTTGGTTTTTGCATGGTAGCCGTGAGAAACCTTCGTTGTTGTGGTTGGTGCCTAGAATGTGCCAGTAGGCATTGACGGCGTGCTGTAAAACCTCCGTAACAACAATAAATGTTCTTGCCTTTTAGATTATTGAGGCAAAATAAAAAAATATAAGGGCAATGGAACATGATTCTATTACCACGGCGATGTGATAGCGGTCTGACCATCCGCCTTGTAGGCGGCAGGTGCGGGCTTCGGTCCTTTGGGTCGCATGGTACCAACTGGTTACACGATGGACAGAAGTTTTCTCCTAGCCTGGTGATCAGCTTCTATAGGGTGAATTGTTTGGTATTGGTCCTTTGACTCAGCCTTGAGTAACGGAAAAATTTTGTCTAATAAAGCTGCTTGACCAAGCTGCCCTCGCTCCAAAAAAAAAATTCATCACATGATGGTCTGTGGCCTCCATTTCTCCTGCAGTAGGAGGGCTGCTATTTTTAAATATTGGTTCATATTACTTTAGGACCATGTTCTGTATAGTAGTTAAATGAAACGGTTTTCTGAAATAATCGAAAATTCAGCACTGGAGTTGTTGTTTTTTTTGAAGGTGTCTAGACACTGTAGGATCTTCTGCTCAGCTCAAGTTCGAGAAAAAAGCATTTTTTGCTGCGAAGTGCTTCAACAAGTTCATTTCATGTTCGTTCAAGATACTTTCTTTTTATACCAGTCTGAATGTTACCATGTGGGCTGTGACGAACCATCAACTAGTTCCGGGGCACGGGCCCTATGGCAAAATTGTTTTCTCTGCAGAACATTAAGTGATTCCTTACTTTCGCACATGAGCTGCTCGTGACAAACTGCCGTGCAAGTAAAGGCTGTTGCAATTTCTGTACTTCCCAATTGTCGGAAAGAATATAAAACATCTGCAGAAAAAAAAGATCATGGCCTCTACGCGAGTGAAAGCCGTATTGAGAGGTGATAGAGCTGCTTTTCCTCCTTAGATATAATGATTTGCTTGTCATGGTGCCTACAAGAGTTTTGACTTTATTTCTGACTATGGTTGTCTTCTACCGTATCACCAAAACATGAAAAGAGCCATGACATTGTCTATTTCAGTGTTTTAAATCCACAGGAAATGGCACAGTCCTTTATTACTCGCTTTCGTTGTTATTATACCAATCATTGCTATAGCGAAAGACACTTTGTCTATATGGCCATTGTCACAAATTATACTGCTAGGAAAATATGAAATACCGCAAGAAATTATCAAAAATGAAACGGCGTTCATTGTGAAAAATGTCGAAAAACTAATACTTGGTGCACAAAAGCTTTCCTGCAGCAGTTCACTGCAGACTGAAATAACTGAAAACCAGAGTAGACATCGCTTCCCACGAGTATGAGAAATTGCCAATTTATTGGCATGTGGCCGAGGGACGCATAAATAAGGTACGTATTCGAGCGTGTGATACGCCGAGTTAAAAAGCCAATTTCAGCGTGGTGTACGTAAAAAAGCTCACCAAAGATCTGAATCATTTTATTCGTCACAGCAAATCGGAGTGTAGATTGTAGACGTTTCTTTTAATGAGATAAATACAGGAACAGGAGGGCTAGCGCTCATGAAGTAGAGAAGTATTTGATTGCAAACTGTTTAGAAGTAGCACCGACATTCACAAAAATATTCCATACATTTAGTAAGGAAATAGGAAAATAAAACGGTTAATACGATACAATGTCACAAAACACAATCCATAGTTACCAAATTTTTTATGCTAAACATTCCAATCTGGAAAACAAACCAATTTTTTGCACAGTGAACTGGCAAGGTCGACCCGGGCCCACTTAGGTACATTTTGCAGCACTAGTGTTGGCGCGGTACCTGCGCGGTGCTTACGTGCCCGGCACGATGCTCGGAAAGAAATGAATAGCCTTGTAAAAGGCAAAAATGGAAGTACATACAGACCCTGCGTATAGTCCGGGATCGGCAGAGCAGCCATCTTTGATTCGCTCTTAAATCAGACGAACATGCCTTATCATCAACAGAGGGCAAAAGAAACACCGAACTGTGCGTTCCACAGCTTCCAAATTCGCAGCGACCAGGAAAGCGGAAAATGGCAATGAAATCCTGCTAGTTTAACTGCACTTGTTTACATACAGACAACTTTTAGCTTAATGTTGTTGTCAGATATCACGTGTCTAACCAGCAACACGCCCAGAACTTGCTCTCGACAAGCGTTTTGTCCTCTGTACACTGTCAAGTGTCGAACCTGACATCGTCTTGGTCTTGCAGCGTCATTATCACGGCGAAAGGCAAAGACGCCTGCTTGGACGGTTTGCCGACGGTGATGGCTGCGGATTGGCAGGTGTCGTTTATGTCTAAAAATACTGGTTCACAGGAGTGATGAAGAATCCAAGTTTAAAAGAGAAGTACGATTCTTCTGCAACATACTCAATGACTTTATTTATCCATAATGGACAAGAATCGCGCAGAATAGGCAACTTCAAGCCATCGTTCAAATGAAACAAATTGCATAGATATAGTAACAAAAGAATCATATAAATTTTAGTCAGAGAAAAAAGATCTTTTCAGAAAAAATGTGTCAACTGCGGCGGTCGCAATATCAGAATTAGGCAGTGATTTCTAGATTTCTAGCATTTTCATGGTTATTTATCGGTTAGTAAAACCTGGTAGTTAAGGCCAAACAGCAGTTCCTTCTGTCGATAAAGACGCTGCCATATTAGTTTTAACTACATAAAGAAATCGTTATCTAACACGCCTCAACGTCAGGACTGCGTTTTGTGCTCTTCCGCTCAAGAAGAAAATAAACCACATTTATGATATTTCCAAGACGCTTACGTGTCAATGCAATGTCTACTAGTTTCGTGGTGTAATTCATACAGCTCCGAATTTGAAGCATCTGCGTTTTACAGGCGTATGCACCTATTACGCGAAAATGTATACAGCTCCTTCGGTCTAAAAGCCGTCACCATGACCTAGGATTGACAAGAAACCTGACAAAAATATTCACAGAAGTTGCAAATAAAAAAAGAAATTCGCCGTCATTGGGGGTTAAAGCAGACCCTTTGCACGTCTGACGGCCAAGCAACGCATATTCCAAAAAGGGCTTTTTTTTCTCTTGGTTGTATGGAAGCTCACCCACGCTGACAGGCATCAAGCCCGACTTAACCAAGTCGTATCCCGCATCCCGCCTCCCGTCATACATTGTCACACCAGCACCCTCACCTCACTTTTCTCGCACACAAAATCTCCGCGAGACACACAGATGCGTCGAATAAAGGCAGGCCGGCAGGAGGTCGACCCTGCGCCGCATAAAACCCCGCATCATAGCACACTGCTCTCTGAGTAGAGACTTCGATGAAAGTGGTGGCTCTGAGTAGCGATCTGTCATGCGGCTCTCCCACACACTAAACAGTCCCCGCTAAATGATGACATAGAACCTGAGTACCTTGCATTGCAGGGAAAAATACTATAGTATAGGGCGTAATCGCAATGTCTCTTGAGAGTTCGTTGAAGAACGTCCGAACAGGATACATGGCATCGCGACAAAAATCATGCAGTAATCACTAGTTCCTGGCTTCTTAAACAGGCGACAGTTCTCTGACCATGGCACAAAAGTCAGTTTTGCCCGAAGCCACGCTTGGTGACAGATAAGGTTGACGCGGAATTTTAAAAAAAGGTATTTGCAGCAGATTCAATACACACCAGTTGCACGCGCTTCAATACACTATTGTCTAGGAAAGAGAGGTAAGCCTGCCAGCACATCGGTACCTGAAATAACGTAGCAATCACGACTTTCATCACCTCTCTTCCGGATAGTGCAGAGTTATTCTAAGGAGAACCGTACAGTGAGGATGTGGAATGGTCGGTAACTCCACAAAAGTTATTAACTTCTTTAACTAGTGAGCGCGAAAAGGATGGGTAGAATAGGTGGCTCAGTTGTTAGGGCACTCTTCTGCTCAACCTTAGTTCCCGGGTTCGAACCCAGCCGCGGCGGCCGCGGCTCGATAGAGACAAAACGCAAAAGACGCCCGTGTGCTGTGCGGTGTTATTTCATGTTAAAGATCCCCAGGTGGTCAAAATTATTCCTCCGCATGGCACTTCTTTCTTCCCTTCTTCTTTCTCTCCCTCCTTTATCCCCTCCCTTAGGGCCCGATTCGGGTGTCCACCGAGATATGTGAGACAGATACTGCGTCATTTCCTATCCTAAAAAATTATGTGCGCCGATGTTATAGTAAAAAATACAAGCAAATAATAATATGCGAATTAGGCAATAAAAATTGCGCGTAATGAAAAACCGCTCTTGTGGTGCTTCATTGCACTGAAACAAATGGCGTGTATGCGTATAATTATGTAGTGGCGTAATATGCCATTCAACATAGCAAGTACACTGATTAGTGATTGGTAATTGATATTATTCTTTGGTTATTGGTAATCAGTGACATGATCCGTAATTAAAATCGTAATCGATTAAAGCGATCGGTAATGTCATTGTGAATTAGTAGTCGGTGAGAAAAGGAAAATAAAATGAAGAAAAAGAGAAAAAGCAGGAAAAGGCGCTGCCGCGTCTGCTCTTAACGCGAAGCTAAAGCATCCTTCTAATTATTAAAATTCTTCCCGCGGACCAAGACTAAGAGCAAGGCATTGAGAACGACGGCGACATGGTTTTGGGAGCGGTGTAAGTTAAGGGAGAACCGTGGGAGTAGAAAATAAATAATTTGGAAAGAGTGGTGAGCTCACTGAAAAAGATCACAGACGATTGCGATTGTCTTCAATGCAACATTTGAGTGCAGCTGTTCATACACCCTGGGCCACTAGACAGATGGCGCATTACACTCCTATCCACCGTCCGGGATCTTCCCCTGGCAGACACGTTTTGGTTCTCTGTTCCTCCGCTCTTGCGGTTTCAGGTGTCGTTTGCTCTGCTACTACCTGCCAACATCTAACCTGGCACAATCCGTAATACGCTACCTGTCAGGTGGCGTGTTAAGGCCTATTCACATTTGCGAGTCGCAAATGGCATGCGGCCATGCAGCAGATCGACAACACCGTTGTGCTCACTTGCAAGGGCACCTCCTCATTAGAGTTTCTTGGGAATGACGTCATTCGCTTGGTTTCTAGAGTTTCTTCTACTTTGCCCCGTCTACTGCTGTCGTCCTTGGTCCTCTAAAGTATTCTAGCCCCTCCCTATTCGCGATGTACTACGGCGGCCTGAGGGAAGCGGAAGGTGCCGTGGTGGTTTTGATGTGCACTGGGACCGAACAAGCATCATAATAACTTAGGGGCACAATTTTTGGAACTGGATTGTTGCCGGCGTCAGAAGTGCGCGATGGTGATGCGTGCTAGAGAAAAGGAGACAGTCGCTCTCATATGACGGATAGCATCAGAATGCGGCCAGAAGCCAATGACTTTGTCCGCATGTCGATAATTCCCCTAAATTGATGGCTGTGAACTGGAATATAGAAGCTCGGACGTAAGTGCTAACTATCAATGCTGTTGCGGTACCAAGTCTCCATGTGAGCCACATCTTGCCTTGATTGGGATGACTCGCCTTAGGGGGCGCGGTGTACAGTGTCAGAATATTTTAAATCCTAGGTTAACTAAATTCGAAGTTCGAATAGCGGACCACCTCATGGCAACTTCCTCTATTGAGGAGCAGTCATCCATGTCCTCATATCGCAGAAAAATGGCTTGAAACGCAGGAATTCTGGAAAGCCGTTTTGTATAAGTTTGTGAGTCGTATCAATTATTGTGTCAATATCTAGGGCTGTAAATTAGGCGGAGTTGTGATTTCTTCAAACTTTGGGATAACACATTATTTTCTTTCGCTCACTCGTTCGCAGATGGCGAACTAATCACTCGTATATTTTTAAGTTACTTCCCAAAACATTCGGCGGTTCCAGTGGATTTTTTTATGTATTCCTTCAGATGTTGCAGCGGTTAGATGGTGTGCCACTCCGTCTGAACTACCTCTTACTCCATTGCTACAGTTGTTATTTTCCTCCTCTGGATCCTTACTCTGCACTCACATCGCCAAGCACATCGACGTAGTTTCGGTCCCGCCTTTAACGAAACTCGGCTTCCGCGCCCGTGGTTGCATCCACGTCTTAAGTCTTAGTAGACAATTAGTATGTAGCGCCCTCTTTTGGCTTTGCCCAAAAAGTGCGAATAAAGCGCGGCCACACGTAGGAGAGGAGATTACAAACGACGCTGCACTGTTGCGCGCGACGCCACTGCATGGCAGTTCAGTTCTGGTTTTGATACATGTTTACGGGCTTTGTCCTTTCAGCCCGAAGCGTAAGCCTACATGTGGGCAACGTAGTACTACCAAGGGGCTGGAGAGGACCGTCCTGTCGGAACTCTTCTGCCTCCAGCGGCATCTTACTGGCGAGGACATAGGCTTCCGGAGCGCCTCCGAACTTATTCGCCAGATGCGACAGCTTCTCGGTGGACACCTAGTCATCAGCCACGTTGCGCGATTTGAGAGGTTTTCCTATAGCGCTTACCACAACCCATTTGCCTTGTTCTCGCGGCAGCCGGTGACATTACAGTCGACGGCCTTTAGGAGTTGATCAATCAGCTTTGCAAGGCTGCCTCTCCGTTCATCACTGCTATCTATTTGTAAGCTGCCCCTCCGATTTCCTGCCTCTTGGGCTGCATCGAAAAGCTTACCGCCTTAGTCGTCCCACTCGGAAGTCCGTCCCAGGTGACCTGTTCGCCACATCTCAGCCATCGCTTTCCTTCACGTGCACGTCGTCTGCTGGAACTAATGGCGCTTCAGGCATCTCCACCACGAAGTGCACGTCTCCCTGTTCGCGGTCGGGAAACGCCCAACGAGATCCCTGGCGGCGGCATGTGATCTTGCTCATTGTCCCAGCCGCCTTTTAGAGCGCAGCTTTTAGGCGCTCCTTCCTGCGTTCCGTATCCTAGTCGGCGTCATCGTCGGCCTAACATGGCTCCTGGCAGGTGTTGTTTTACGTCTTGGAAGGTGGCGTTTTGCTCTCCTACTGCTTTACAACATGCCGCCAGTCACAGGTGGCGTTCTGGGAGGCAGCAGCAAAGCAAAACGCCATTTTCCATGGCTAGGGCGGAGAAATTGGCAACTGAAAAGCCCACAGGAAGCTTCCGGGGCCCAGCTAGGCGGGTAACAAGACACCTGCCAGCAGTGGCACGTGCCGTGAGCTGTGGCAAATGATATTTCGCTTTGCTACTGCCTTCCAGAACGCCACCTGTGACTGCTGGCGTTCCGGAACGCAGTATCAAAGCGAAACGCCATTTGCCACGACGACGGTGGATAAATGAGAAATTGGAAAGCCCCCAGGAAGATCTCAGAGTGCGGCTAGGCGGGTGACACGACACCTGCCAGCGATTGCAAGCGGCGTGAGATGGGCTGCGGTCAAATATCACATTACCAAATATCTTATTCACCTGCCAATTTTTATTATGGAACCGACAATATCTTCGGCGCTCGGTTCCTCATCGACTCGGGAGCGGAAGTCAGCGTCGTTTCCCCAACTACGGCTGATCGTTCTAATTTGACGGGCCAAGGCTGCGTGCTTGCAACGCCTCGTACATTACATGGTATATTCATGTGTTTAGCGATGTGCACAGGCTAAAGATGTCTATGGGTATATCAGAGTAAATCATGAAACATATAAAAATGTTTTTATTCCTTTAAACGAAATACAAATTATCAGTTAGACATTACTTCAAACATCGCTGTTATGCCATGACCGAACTATGTCCTACAAAAGTTTGAACACATCACTGCTCTAGAACACATCGATGCGCCATTTTGAGACAGTAACGAGCATTAAGTCACAAATAATTAAGAAACATTCCAATCTCTATTGTCTTCCAGAGCATATGCAAGCATGAAACACATTGCAGTAAAATCTTAGTACATGCCGTGACGGCCCGTAAAAAGCGGTGGCCGCACTCGAGTGCCGGTAGTGCCCTTTGACCACCGGACGGGCAGAGGCCTTAGAACGCTTCGTTTCTTGGACTCGGTCAGCACGCACGAACATTCTAACTGCTTTCACGGCTTAGGAAGGTGCTCTCATCAGCGTGTTCTCGTAAACAGGGCTTTTGTTTTTCTCACCTTTGGTTTTAGGTTTTTACTTCACTACTCTGTTTAGAACTACTGCCCAAAGGAAAAACTCACCACAAAAACGCTGAGAGGAGTTGTGCGTACAATTGCGCATTGTCAGTATGTGTGGTTTTTCCCTAAAGTTTTGATATGTAACCTTAGTAGCTGGCAAGAAGTAAAGAATGAAAACTAATCTGCCACCTTATTTGCTTAGAAGGTAAAGCTTTTGCCCTCTTTCTTTTTCGAGCCAGGCAGTACGCACAAACTTTCTCCTTGCTTAAGCAGCTGTAACAATTCTCTGCCTTTTTTCGCCCCAGCAACGTGTTAGGACATACAGGAAAAACGGGAGAATCAATTTTTGTCTTAATTTGTGCTCTCTGTTTTGGTGCTAATCCTTTTTACGAAAGTATTAACAGATCCCCGCATTGTATTCGCCTGGTCAGTGGAATCGTTCAAAATCATCAGACCTTAGTTGGACTTAATGTAAAGCCTGGAGCGTCTTCTTCGTCCTCAAAAGAATCAAGCAGTCTGCAAATCTTCCTGGTTATCTCCTAACAGGCCATTAGACGGGAGAGCAGCTGCTTTACGACTTTCCGCCTAATTTCTAAGACAGCTTGCAACCTACATTACTTTGTTGTAGCCTTCATTCTATATTTTTTATATAAAGCATGAAAAGCAGTGGTCATAGAGGCCAGCGCTGCCTTTATGTTTTGCATACCGTTACAGTTGTCGTGCTTGTTACCTCGTCCCATGTAATTTTAACTTGGCTACCTCGATATGTTTCTAGCATGAACTCAATTATCTCATGACCGGTAGTTGCATCTTTCAGTAACTTCCACTGGAGTTCATAGTTCTCGTTGTCTTATGCATTGCTCATGTCCATGAAGACTATTGATAAAGGTCTGTTTTCCGCTCTAGCTGTTTGTATGCATTGGATAAGAACGATCTAGGTGCCTACTGTTTCTGAACCCATTTTGAAGCCATCCGAGCACCCTTAAATATTTGTAGTATAAATTAATGTTTCTTTTCACCACCTGCTTTGTAGCCTTTATAACTCAGTTCATCGTAATCGGTCCGAAGAATTTTGTATAGCTCTTTTTTTTCCTTTATCAATCAGTTTTGATTTACGCTGTGACCACCTATCCGAAATTTATTTGTTTGCTATGACTATTTTCAATGCTTCTAACAAAGTTAACTTGATTCATGGAGCAAATTTATTAGCCAGCTTGATCAAAGTTTCTTCTATCCGTGCGGATCTGGACTTACGGATATTTTCCTAGGCCTTTTTTTCAATTAAGACCGGCCAGTACTTGCCTCCTTTCTATTATGCTGTATTGCGTAGCTCATCACTCGTGGAGATTACCCTGTCACCGCTCCAAAAGACATTACCGATGTAGTGCATTTTGTGATGACCCCCATAATGCGCAGGTCCACACGGGACGGAGAGGCAAAGAGACACCGTATGGCTCAGTTTAAACAAACAGGTATATTCAATAATTACACATGATTAAGATTATACATCAGAGGCTGGGGCGTCCGAGCTTACGTTCCGACGACTTCATGGGGGCGATGGAGTGGCTCCGGAGTTAGGCTCGAGCGGTTGCTGGCAGAAGCTGCACGCCGTCGGGCTTCGGCGCTGAAGGCCCTCTTGGCGAACGATGTCGTCCTGAGCGTGTATGCAGTAGAATTTCAATAGTCGTCCGTTTCTTCGAGGATGGTTCACAAACCCTTCCTCTAGTGTCGTTCGGATTGGAAGATGAACAGGAGGCGAGCTTGTAGATGATGACGGCAGCGCATAATTTTACAACATACATATACAGAGAGTTAAACTGGAAAAAGCAGAACTGAATTTACAAAAGAACAAACTTTGCACTACTTTACTCATCGACCGGGCAGGTTAGCGCCTAAGTAGCATCACATTACATGCTAAGCATGGAGCCCCAGCTCAGACTGGACTGCATCCGTTTACATGCGCTTTTAAGCACTTGATTAACAAAGGACAAAGGGCGGTCATTTTCAGTGGCCCGCCCAAAGCATCAATTCTCCAATAAAAAATAACATGCGAGATGGGGACAACCCCTTGGGTTGGGCTTAGCCTCAAACCCAGAGTCTTGTTAACAACACAAACTAAATAAACAACAAAAACGCCACCACTCTCTCTCAAGTGAGAGTATACACAGGCTCTCTCTTCGGAGCTAATCCTTGCCTCAGGCATGCATACCGCCTCCCACCATCGGTCCGCGTCGCTCGTCAACAACAGAGGAGGGGGCGAAAGGGCCCACGATGCTGCCGCGCTACCGACGGCGGGACACAGCTAATAAGCATGAATGGGTTCGTCTGTTGCTCCGGGAAACCAGACTAAGGGTCGCCCCTGTCTTCCCACATTCTTGGCGAGTCTTGCCTGTCCGCCATGACAGGTGTCCGTCACGGCCATCCTGGGAATGCGCTTTTTGTTCACTAGCGCCTGTCTTTCCACATTCTTGGCGAGTACTGCCTGTCCGCCATGACTGGTGCCCACGTCGTAAGGGGAAGGAGGGGGGGCTAGGGCTTTCACTTGGGCGCACAAACATACCACCGCATCGTGGTATGCCCCCCCCCCTCACGTGTTGAGTCAGAGGGAAAGAATGTTGTCTTCGCGGTAGCGCATAGCGTCGGCTGTGGTACGGCGCGCTCTGGATCGCTGACAGTTCCCTTGTCCTGGAATGTGCACGGAAGGGCCGCACCTGGAACGGCCACGCAAATTGGGGAGGATAAAGCCTGTTTCCTCGCGGCGGCGGCGGCGGGTCCGGTCGTTCTGGTCGTCACTCAAAGAGCATGGCTGGGTAATTGATGATGCCGCTGTCACGGCGGCGGGTCCCTTCGTTATGGTCGTCACTCAAGGAATGTACCTCGTAGCACACAAGGAATGTCACACTCGCTCACCCTCCAGAAGAATGTTCTCCGAACATTTGAGTCCCTGCAGCTCCCTTTGTCTTTCTGAATCGCCTCGCACAGTGCGTCCGACAAAACACTTTTCGCTGCACTCAACACCACTGCACAACACCATATGCCTCCGCTGTCATAACTGGCATCTCCAGGAGCAGCACTGATCTTCTTTTACAGATAAACATGAAACTCAGCACCCAAGCCTCTCCTTTCTAGTCCAAACTGGACGAAATAAATTTACCACAGTTATAAAGGAGCTCCCACTTCTAGCACGATCACGGCACAGACAAAAATATAGATAACGAAAGGAAGTAGGGCAGGTTCTGCATGCGCTCCGCATGCTCTCCTGTGAAGGTGTTACTTAATGACAGAAAGGTTTAACTACCAACTCCGATAGCTTAACACATAAGCACATAGCAATGTTATGAGCTGTGGCATTACACAATTCTAACCAGTTCAAAACTCCGCTCTGTTTACGCCATTAGTCCGACTTAGCTTTCCGATTTCGCAGCGGATATCGGCCTTCATGAGTCATACTAAGTAAGTCTGTGCCCCTTTGTCTGCTTTGGGACTCGCGAGGGCTCGTGGCAGGAGCCTCTCCTGGCGTTATCTGCGCGGCAACCTCGCGCGCTTCTTCTTCTAGCAATGCATGAAGTAAATCCGGTGGCATTCCGGCCGTCACCTCGGGCGCCTGCCGAACAAATGCGGGAGAGGGCGTTTCTTGCGAACTATCTGCGCGCTCCGCTTCACTTCTGTCCCCATCAAAATCCGCGCTTTCCCTTTCCTCATTTCGTGAATACTGAACCGGTGCCGACTTGAGGCGATTTGCGTGTATCCTTATCAAACGCCGGTTCACGTCTCGGACTCTGAAGTTTACCGGAGAAAGCTTCTAGACAACCTCGCACGGTCCTCTCCACTTCGTCTGGAACTTACGAGCTAGCCCAATCTGCCTTTGGCAGTTTTAAATGTACACGCTGTCCCCCACATCAAACGGCGCGTCTCTAGCACTGCGATCGTGCACCTCCTTCCTGCGCTTCGCCGCTTTCTTTAAGGACTCCTTTGCGATGTCCCTCGCCACTTGCAAGCGCGATTCTAGCTCAACCTTATAGTCGTCCAGTAAAGCGTATGGGACACGACGGGGGCCCTCTGGCACTTCACTAGGCTGGTCCGGGTCTCGGCCGTAGAGAAGAAAGAATGGCGATTCGCCCGTGCTCTCGTGTGCTGCGGAATTGTAGGCAAACATTGCATACGGGAGCCACAAGTCCCAGTCCCGCTGGTCGCGCGAAACAAAATGCGACAGGAACCCGGCCACGGTTTGGTTCAGTCGCTCCACCGCGCCGTTGCAAGCCGGATGGTACGGTGTTGTCTGCTTCTTAGCGATCTTAAGCAGCTCGCAAACTCTCCTCATTAGCTGCGACACGAAGTTCGTTCCCCGATCTGTCAAGAGTTGCCTCGGGGGTCCATGTCGGAGCACGATCTGTTCGACAAATGCTCTTGCAACCGTGTCTGCCTTCTGATCTGGGAGTGCTACCGCTTCCGCGTATTTTGAAAGGTGATCGACAAATACTAAAATGTACTTGTTTCCGGAAGTGGTCGTGGGCAAGGGGCCCATTATGTCCATACCTGTCCGCTCGAAGGGAGCCGAAACCTCAGGGAACGGCTGAATCGGAGCTGGTCTTCGTCCCTTGGGTGTTTTTCTTTCGAGACAGGAATGACACTTCGCACAGTAGTCTCTAACATCCTGTCGCATGCCACTCCAAAAGTACAAACGCTCCACACGCCTGCGTGTCTTCGCTACGCCAAAATGACCGGCGCATGGCGCATCGTGAAACGCGCGAAGAACCCTTTCTGTCCACGACCGAGGTATGACGACTCTCTCCCAAGCGGTTTTCTCTGGTCTCCCTTTCCTGGTTGGCCTCGTGCGCCGACACAGGGTGCCGTCTTTGCCAATGAAATAACCTAGCTGTTCGGGGTGAGACGGTGCGCCCTCTAAGCTTTCGATTATTCGCTTCAGGTCAGGATCTTTGCACTGCTCTGTGCGTAATTGGGCGGGGTCGACTACGGGGACAAACTCATCTATAGCTGCCACGGCAGCTGTGCGGCTGAGTGCATCAGCATTCAGATGTGTCTTTCCTGACTTGTGCTCAACTTCAAAGCAGTATTCCTGCAGGTGTAGATTCCATCTAGCGAGTCGCGAGCTAGGGTCCCTGACACTCATCACTCATTTCAGAGGATGGCAGTCTGTGACTAGCTTGAATTTGCGGCCGTAAAGGTAGCATCTGAAGTGCTTTACTGCCCAGACAACGGCGAGGCACTCCCTTTCTGTAGCTCCGTACTTTTGCTCTGTGGGGCTCAGCTGTCGGCTAGCAAAAGCAATGGGATGTTCTTTGCCCTCGATAACCTGAGATAGCACGGCACCAACTGCGAACTTTGACGCATCTGTGGCCATAACGAAGGGCAAATTAAAATCCGGGTGGCGCAACAGCGGTGCACTCATTAGCTTCCTTTTCAGGGCCCCAAAAGCATTCTCCGCGTTTTCGTCCCAGCGAAAGGCGACATTTTTGGCTGTTAAGGCGGTGAGCGGCTTAGCGAGCTTGGCGAACTCCTCTATGTGCCTTCGGTAGTAACCGATCAGGCCGAGAAACTGCCGGACCTGGCGGACGCTAGTCGGGGATGGAAAATCCGAGACACACCTTAGTTTCTCAGGGTCCGGTCGCACACCGTCAGCTGAAACAACGTGCCCGAGGTATTTCACCTTGTTTTTGAGGAATTGGCACTTAGAGGGCTTCAGCTTGAGACCCGCTCCTCTTAGTCGCACCAAAACCTGCTCGATATCGCGCAAATGGTTCTCAAAACTGTCACTGTATATGATAATGTCATCCATATACACGAAGCACAGCCTCCCCAGAAGACCTGCCAGGATAACATCAGCGGTTCTCTGCCAGACAGCAGGGCTGTTGGCCAGACCCATCGGCATTCTTTTCCATTCATAGTGCCCTGAGGGCGTGTTGAATGCCGTTTTCTCGGCATCTGCCGGATCCATTGCTATCTGCCAGAATCCCGCCGCCATGTCCACTACCGTGAAGTACCTGGCAGAGCCCAGCTGAGAAAGCGTCTCCTGTATATTGGGGATGGGGTATGGATCGATGCGAGTTACGGCATTTAGTTTGCGGTAGTCCACTACCAATCGATACGAGCCATCTGGCTTTTCCACCAATAGTGCTGGTGCTCCCCAGGGTGACTTTGAGTGTTCGACAATGCCGCGATCAATCAGGTCCTGCACCTGCCGCTCCATCTCCTCACGTTGGGAGTAAGGAATCCTGTACGCACGCTGGTAAACGGGCGATGAAGTGCCGGTTTCTATCCTGTGCTTTATAACGCCACAGCAGCCCAAATCCAGGTTGGACGCGGCGAATACCTCCGAGTAGTCGTTCAGCAAACCAGCCAGAGCCTCCCTCTCCCTGGATTTTACGTGAGAAAGATCGAACGACACCTTTGGAGCAGCCGAAGGACTAGCATGCTCTACAGTTGCGAGTACCGTATCGGTGGGCTCACGTTGCTCTATCGCAGAGGTGAAGAAAGCCAATGTTTTGTTCTTGGGAAGGCTCAGTGGCTGCTGGCTACAGTTAACCACCCGTAGGGGCACTCTGTGGGCGTCATTAACTGTCACGAGGCACGCGGCTGCCTTCAGGCCATTGCTGAGAGAGTCGACCGGCTCAAGCACTCCCACGGCGCCGCTCTCTACATCTGAAGGCACAAACGCGTACAAAATGTGCTCCGACCAAGGAAGGACGACCGCCTCCTCGACCAGCCGGACGGCAACCCGCGAATATACCTTCTCCAATGATCCCACTGTTTGACGGGTGTCAATATCGGTAATGCGAATCTCAGCCCCTCTCCTGTTCAAAAACGGAACTTTTGAGCCGCCCGCATTAACCTCTTCCTCAGAGAATGAGACTACTACCTTCCCTTTTCTCAAAAAATCCTGCCCTAATATACCTGACACTCCGTTTGGCAGAGACACCGTGTCCGGGCATACGTAGCAGGGGTGCTCCAATGCAATTCCGCCGAGAGAGAAGTGTAACCGGTAGAGTCCACTTATGCCAAGAGGATCCCCCGTTATGCCTACAAATTTGGTTGCCATACCACCAGACGCTTCCAACACCTCGCGGTCCCCCTTCCTTCGAAGCGTGTTAAAACTGCTCTCCTTAACCAATGTCACCTTTGACCCCGTATCTATCAACAATTCCATGCAACAACCATTTAACTTGCAACGCACAACAGGGCATGCCTCGTCGGCCACACAAACTACCACCACCTCATCATCCACTGCTCCCTCCCCACTCTCCTCAGGCTGGGGAGGACTAACTAGTTTTTTGTCTCGGTATCTGGAGCCCCGCTGTAGGCTTGCTTAGGGCGTGTCTCGCCTGCTTCTCTTTGTGGCTCCCCACGGCGCACGTTTTGGCAGAACCTGGCGATGTGTCCGCGACCCTGGCAAGCGAAGCATACGATTTCTTCAAAATCTCGCATACCGCGCCTGTAGCTTTGTGGCGGTCTCCGGTTTCCAGCGAATGGGCGCTGTTGAGCGCGCGCTTCAACCTGGCGTTCTACCTGCTGAGATAGCAGCTGTTCCAAGCGATCTAACCGCTCTGTCAAGAGAGCAACCTCAGGGTTGAGCACCGCTCTCTCTATGACGCGTACTCTCGCTGCGGCTGTCGTTAACGCCTCATTTCGTTCCTCATCCAATGCGGCCTCCACGGCTTGGTCGAAATTGCTCGGCTTGCGCGAGAGCACGAACCGGCGCACGGGGTCTTGCAGACCAGCCACGAACAAAGCGGTCATTTCCTCTTTAAGTAGATCCTCCGCGTATTTCTTCCTTAGCTGGTCTCCTTCCTCCTCCCTGCTTAACGTATCGCGTGCTAGGCGCTGAAGCCGCGACGCAAATGTTCGCACGTCCTCCCCTACCATCTGTCCGGCGTCACGGAACCTCTGTACCCGCACGTGACGTGGTTCAGTGTCGAAATGCTCAAACGCGAGCTTCTTAAATTCCGCAAATGATTTTGTGGATTTTACTTTTTCGTCTCGCCATGCAAAATCATGAGCAGCTCCTGCCATCTTACACCTCGCCATTCCCAGCATTTGAGCATCGGACCATCCCCCCATTTTCCCAATCTCTTCTAGCATGGAAAAGAAATCGCAGATTGGAACCCCTGTCTTATCTCCTGTAAACGTCGGAATGACGCTTCCTAATGCCAGCATGCTTGCTCCGAGCGACGGCTGTGGAGTGGGAGCTCCCTCAGATAAAGACATTTTTTTTTCAAGCCCTCCGGTGTCTCAAGCCTCTCAAATGGGGGTAAAAGTCCCACAATCAGTCCCGTGATTCCCTTTTGATTACAATTTTGAAGTCATGAATGTCACAGCATTCAGAGGACATTTGCTTTTGAGACCCCACTTCGGACACCAGTGTGATGACCCCCATAATGCGCAGGTCCACACGGGACGGAGAGGCAAAGAGACACCGTATGGCTCAGTTTAAACAAACAGGTATATTCAATAATTACACATGATTAAGATTATACATCAGAGGCTGGGGCGTCCGAGCTTACGTGCCGACGACTTCATGGGGGCGATGGAGTGGCTCCGGAGTTGGGCTCGAGCGGTTGCTGGCAGAAGCTGCACGCCGTCGGGCTTCGGCGCTGAAGGCCCTCTTGGCGAACGATGTCGTCCTGAGCGTGTATGCAGTAGAATTTCAATAGTCGTCCGTTTCTTCGAGGATGGTTCACAAACCCTTCCTCTAGTGTCGTTCGGCTTGGAAGATGAACAGGAGGCGAGCTTGTAGATGATGACAGCAGAGCATAATTTTACAACATACATATACAGAGAGTTAAACTGGAAAAAGCAGAACTGAATTTACAAAAGAACAAACTTTGCACTACTTTACTCATCGACCGGGCAGGTTAGTGCCTAAGTAGCATCACATTACATGCTAAGCATGGAGCCCCAGCTCAGACTGGACTGCATCCGTTTACATGCGCTTTTAAGCACTTGATTAACAAAGGACTAAGGGCGGTCATTTTCAGTGGCCCGCCCAAAGCATCAATTCTCCAATCAAAAATAACATGCGAGATGGGGACAACCCCTTGGGTTGGGCTTAGCCTCGAACCCAGAGTCTTGTTAACAACACAAACTAAATAAACAACAAAAACGCCACCACTCTCTCTCAAGTGAGAGTATACACAGGCTCTCTCTTCGGAGCTAATCCTTGCCTCAGGCATGCATACCGCCTCCCACCATCGGTCCGCGTCGCTCGTCAACAACAGAGGAGGGGGCGAAAGGGCCCACGATGCTGCCGCGCTACCGACGGCGGGACACAGCTAATAAGCATGAATGGGTTCGTCTGTTGCTCCGGGAAACCAGACTAAGGGTCGCCCCTGTCTTCCCACATTCTTGGCGAGTCTTGCCTGTCCGCCATGACAGGTGTCCGTCACGGCCATCCTGGGAATGCGCTTTTTGTTCACTAGCGCCTGTCTTTCCACATTCTTGGCGAGTACTGCCTGTCCGCCATGACTGGTGCCCACGTCGTAAGGGGAAGGAGGGGGGGCTAGGGCTTTCACTTGGGCGCACAAACATACCACCGCATCGTGGTCTCGCCCCCCCTCACGTGTTGAGTCAGAGGGAAAGAATGTTGTCTTCGCGGTAGCGCATAGCGTCGGCTGTGGTACGGCGCGCTCTGGATCGCTGACAGTTCCCTTGTCCTGGAATGTGCACGGAAGGGCCGCACCTGGAACGGCCACGCAAATTGGGGAGGATAAAGCCTGTTTCCCCGCGGCGGCGGCGGCGGGTCCGGTCGTTCTGGTCGTCACTCAAAGAGCATGGCTGGGTAATTGATGATGCCGCTGTCACGGCGGCGGGTCCCTTCGTTCTGGTCGTCACTCAAGGAATGTACCTCGTAGCACACAAGGAATGTCACAATTTCTAAGCGTCCTGGCATCTTGACTCCATTCCTTTTTTTGGTTTTGCCCAGCCAGTTAGATAGTTCCAGCATTTTCTTGGCCCATCTTTGATTCCAGCGCGAACTTCAGACACACAATGATCAGTAGACTGCTTTATTTTACCTTGTACGAGGACATGCATTTCTAGTTTCTTGTGTCAATAAGATTACAAGTTTTGGTCTATTTCTGCAAGGGGTAAGTACGCCTTTTTTGCCTCCCTGTTGCCTTGAAGATACCCGTCGTTGATCGATAGCCTCCTTAATCTTCGTGGCGTCTTTCCTTCAAAGCGTTTTGCAACTTTTGCATGTTTGAATTTTCTACCGATGAGTTGTTCTAACTGATTATAATCCCACTTCTTCATGGGTCGCTTCTATATTTCTTCTTCAGCGCCCGCAGCTATTAGCGCTATTTCTTTGTTGTTCAATTTTGCGCTTCCTTTTTGTATTTTCTAAACTTCGGTTTGGATCAGGGCTCCGATGTTCAGACTAATACGTTTATGATCATTTCCCAGAACGCATTCCCCTTTTTCTTGTAACACAATCTAACTAATGCTTGAGTGCTCGGATAGCAGCATTCTTCCTTTTAAAGCTTGGTGATTTTGTAGTTTTCTGCATTACAGTACTGAGTAACATTTTCTTTTTTTTTCGACGTTCATGAAAGTAGGATATATTCCACTCGACGCAGTGCACACGGGACATAGAAACCACAGCAAGAGGCAAAATAGATGAAAACCGTTCAAGACTGCACAGCAGACAGAATATGCGCGACAGCCAGAAAGGCCGAATTGTTCGCGTTTTATTTTTGCTTCAGACTCAGATGTTTATGGATCGCTTCATTGGATGTGGTATTTAGATGCAGGCTAAAATATTCTACCGTTGCGGCTGCAGAGTAAAGCAAATATTAAGAAACCACTTCCAAAATGAACTTGCTCATATTTCGTTCTGAGATTTTCACTAATTGGCTGTTCTAAAGGCTGAACATTTCATTTTATTAAAGCGTTGCTTGGAATTAAATGATACTTGTTAGAGATGTAGTGCCAGAAAAGCTCTATTAGCGCTTCAGTCGGTGAACTTTCGTAGGACATAAAAGTTAGAAAAACCAACCGTTGCCTGTGAACACTGCATTTTAAACAACTTTTGTTATTTTTCAGTGTACGCACAGAAGACAAAGCCTTATCCGGGATAACGAAGTGTTCAAAGGGGAAAAATATTCATTTGTGCCCTTTGACGTCCCCGCCTCAAAAAGGCCAAATTCCTCGTGGTCGACCACATCGCCCTTATCTTCATCTAAATACCGTGGCTGTTGGAATACGTCTCCCTGTAGAGATGCCGCAAGCAAATATATATTAAACAGTGCCTTTTCCTGTAGGTTTATCTTTCAGCATTGTACACCATTGAAAGTTTTCCGAATGCGAGGACAAGTGCTTCTCCAGTATGAGAACGTGCTTTTCATAAAGAACTGATGGAGTGTCCGGATACGAATGTCTATGCCGAAACGAGAGGTATTCACAGAATTATATCATGTTTTGGGCGTTTTCCTTTTTCGCAATAACTCTTATGATGGGCCGCTGAAAATCTATAATTGTTCATTCAAGTTGAATCACATTCATTAGCGATTTGCACGAATAAAAATACATGATTAGATATGAGTCTGACGTACAAAATCAAATATACAGATGTCCAGTTCTTAATTAAATGGGTAATGAACGAAAAACTCGAAGCATTTGTATCAAATGAATGTTTCATGTTCAAACGCACGGGCCGGCTTCATTTATTGACTGCGTTTTATTTCATGCATGAACAAAAAGGTGAGCACTTTTCTATTTCTTGTTTGATGTGCGCAGTTCCTACCAAAAATGGCGTTGTTCATATCACCTACACGGCCTCCAGCGTTTGAACAGTTTGGTAATTGTTAATAGAAAAACTGTTTCCTGTCTCCTACTATAATTGTCTACGGGTTGCGCTGTGCAAATCGCGCGGTATTCAGGAGGTTCAGTATGACTATGCAGCTCATAACGAAGCGCAATTAAGCAGTTTTCGCACTCTGAGACGTTACGCTAGCGTATGATGCGTCGTTGCTCTGTCCTACAGAAGCGACACTCGCCATCACGTTTATCTATGTTTCATTGCTTTATTATATTTCAAGTTTGGCTGGTTAGGAAATGTAGTCTTAAGAGATTATACAATCTCATTTTATTGTTTTTTGAGCCATCCATTGTCAGTACATCTTCAGGAATGTACTCTCAGAAACATGGTCGGTTATTCTTTTTGTTAACAATTTTGGCAACGCCTCTGCGTTGAAAGCGTCAAGCAATACCATACTGCAGCTCGAAGGCAGCAAAGGCAGGATGGTCCCAGTCTGCTTAGTCGCGTTCTAGCACATGTTCTACCAATATAGGCGTCCGGTTCGACGAGTAGGCAAATATGATGAATTCAGAAAAGAAAGAGCGACAACACCTTCACCAAGGCACTCACGAACGCAAGCGCCTGTTGAGTCAAGGCTCACCGGTTCGAGCTCTCTGAAGAAGAAGAGCGAAACGTTGACGACAAGTCTAAGCGCAACTGAGCACAGTCTAGCTTTTGATCATGCAGGGGAGAAGTAACGGCGTAACACCCCTAGGTGCGCGCTCAAGACGGCGCGCATAAGCTAACACTGAGCACTGCTTAAACAAAACGGTGTTCATATGTGAATTTTTTTTTTACAGAGGTAGTATTTCATGCCCCTTTTTAGGAATCTTACACAGCACAAAGTGGCTGGGGATACTTCTCGGTACACATCGCTGGGACCTTTGTAGAATGAGTAGAGAAATTAGGACTTAAAAGCCACAGAACTGGGAAGAAAGCGGCTGCGACCCCTTTTCGCGGGGAGCGCGGTAGCTGGGTAAGGCCTCTTCGATATGAGCTGCGGTGGAATTGAACAAACTAAGGTGCGGTCACTTGCGTCTCTTGTTAGGCGGCATATATACTTTCGGGTTTCTTGCAAAGCTCTGTTTTACATAACCCGCTCTGGATAAAATGTGTCCGTCAGGTTTGCCGCCTTATGTAAACCTTGTTTTCTTTGTGTCTGCGGTGGTACTTTCGTCATCGTATCGGCTAAGGTTTGTGTGCATTTGAGGCACGGTAGGTGGAAAACACTGCTTGTGTCATCTGTAAGCCGTTACAGTATTGTTACTCCAGTTACACGCCCGTTATAAACGGCAGTTGACTTGACAGCCCTTCAATTGAAGAGCAGACAAGAGATAGGAAAAGAAGGGCTAGTTATGAAATACATGACAGACCCTATAAACAGCAGATTGGACAACACCGCCATAGCTCAGTGAGTGGAGTACCGGGCAGGAAATTCCGAGATAGTTGGTTCGGATCATATCGGAGAGATTTAGTTGTTTTTTATTCTGTTTTCCAGTCAATTATCTTTTATTAAACAATTACCCACTAGCATGCCATTATTGAACACAAAAGATTAAAGCAAAAAAATCCTCTGAGGTCTCCATTCTGCTGACTGTTGCCTTCCGTCATGTATGTCAACTGAGGGGCAGTTAGCGGTGTTACACGGCAGTGCTAATTGCCGTTGAGGTGTCTCCCGGCCCTTGAGATTGAATAAGACTGCGTGCCGCAGGAGAACGGGTAAGTTGAGAAGATAGCGGTCAATGGACCCGCCGCACTGGCCGAGTCCATAATCAAATTTCACCAAAAGTTAGTTATCTTGGCTGAAGTAAATGGCAGTCTAATTTCTTGCATAATCTTATTGGTGCAAACACACAAACTCGTGAAATGGGATCTTGAGAACGACGGTGTAGAGGTGAGGCCATCTGTGCTTTTACTATAAACTTCATAAAGTTGAATGGCGCAAGGGACCGAACAAAGGAAGGCACAGAGACAGAAAAAGCGCCTACTACCAACTGCGTTTAGTGCGGAAAACACCACCTTTATACGCCAGTGCGTTATCATAACCTGGACAAGCCAACAAGAAAAAATATATGTACAGAAATGTAAAATTTATGCATAAAAGCCAGAGAATCGCTACTCACAGATCAGAGCACGAAGGATTTACGAGCATGATAGCAAGAATAAATTACAGGATCTACACCTGACCATCTAAAAAGTCTGGTTCCTGCCCGCTGAGTTTGACCGGCGAAGTGCTTATGCACGTCAGCCCACCTTTCTGTATGTGAAATGCTTCCATAACTTCCCTTTCAACTCACTTCTGCCTCTGCGATAAACGTTGCCTTCTCTAGCACCAGTCCGCAATCTTGACAATCTCTGCGGTGATCAGAGAGGTTTCCTCTTTCAGTATTTTTTATTGTCATTTGTGCTCAATCGCTCTCCCAATGAAAGAACGGCTGGTCTGCCCAATGTAGACACGCCCACACTTGAGCGATATCTCATAGATGACTTTAGACGTGCAATCCGTATAACGCTGCCTACGCTTGATAGCAGACCTCGGGGGTCGTTTGTCTATTATGGAGCATATCTTTCCCAGCTTACATGTTGCTGAAAACAGCAAATTCACACCATAACGACCCCTTATTTTCTTGAAGTTGTGCGCTATTTTGTGCAAATACGAAATCACGGCCACAGGCCTTTTATCTTGTTTGCTTGCTTGATAGAGCACCGCTCGAAGAGAGTTTAGTCGTCTGCAGCAACGCTTCACAACCAGCAGCTATGACAAGCAGGGATAACCAGCGTTGAAGTACTTCTGCTTTTACTTATTGCCTTTGCTTTGTGTCGAGTTCAGCCGCAGTTATCAAACCGCCGCCTCCTTTACAAATTTCATAACTTGCGCAGGAATTGCGGCTGCGTAGGAGCGACGCGATCGGATTAGGGGATAATACCCGTATATACATTCTTGGAATCCTGATCATTCTCTACTTAAAATTCATAAGCTATCATCGAGTCCTCATACCACTATTGTGGCACAGCGGTTAAGAGAGCACAGCCACAAGCAGGGATCGTCTGACATATGTTGCCCTTCGCGAGCAACTCTCGCAACCAATCATGATATATTAAGTGCCACCTGCCTGGACAGGTTGTGATAATGTCATAGGGTTACTCTAAGTAGGCGGCGCGACGCCTTCCTTTCAATGGCTACAGCTGGCGGGAGGCTCATCCGAACTTGCCCGAGATTCCTCCCATTGGGTGCAGCTTGCGCGACGCTCCTCCGAAGTTACCCGAGCTTTCCAGAGTCAGCGCGGGTTAGTTCGGAGCACAAGACAAGGTAAGATGACAAGCTTCTTGTTCGAGGTTGGTACGACTGGAGCATTAATTTTGCACTAAAAGTAGTGAATGAATTTTCAGCACGCGGCTCAATCACGTAATCAAGTTTTCAATTGAGTTCCGCGGAGCGAGTGATGTAGCGTAAGCTAGTTGCCACTTAGTTGAGCATCATTTTGATGGGTTAAGTGGGAATTAACTCAGCAGAAATTGAAACTGTCCATGTAACAGGGATATGAGATACCGCCTTGTTCCTGAAGAATTGGGCAGACTGTTCGAAATGGACTATCGTTGCATCGAACAAGCTGCACTAAAAGGTTGTTTATTTTGCCAAAATACCAGCTGAGCACGAAGAAAAACTTTGTATACGTGCACAGAGTGGTGCGAAAATTGGTGTTTCATTGCGGGCCACTTACGAGCGCGCACGAACAGGGACAAGGAAGGACGCAGACAACACGAGCGCTTGTGCTGTCTGCATCTTTCTTTGTCCTTGTTCGTGCGCGCTCATACGTGGTTAGCAGTTGCATAATTGCGCGCTCACTGTGATATAAGGCAGCGCATATTTCCGAAATTGTCCTGATACTGGTTTTATATCTTCATATCAGGGCCCGTATTCCGAGTTTGTGTCGTAATAAAACGCGTAATAATCTGCCGCAGTGGCTGCACCTCATTTGTCGAAACGCCGGAAGCGGATGTGGTGATTCTGATTCAGTGAAAAGGGACGAAGAAATCCGAAGGTGACGTCAGACACAGCGTATGCTCCTGCAGCCATCGAGTTTCTTACTATTACCTAGAGAGGTAGCAGGGGCCCGAAAATGGGATTTTGCATGGTGCTTCCTCGAGACCACCTCAGCCACCATGGCGCATCACAGGACGGAGAGCTACCGACTGCAGAACTAAAACTTTTTGCCAAGAAATAATGCAAAAATAAACGTTGTTCGATAATCAAGAATGTCCTAACTCACTATATCCTCTCCTTAAATTGCAACAACCGAGCGGAAAAGCATGTAAATGTAATGTTTGCCCCAATTAAGGGATGGCTTGCTCTCCTATTCACCTTGTATTGCCCACCACAGAAACTAATATTTCGTGCGCACCTTTAAGACATATGTTTTTAAAAAATGTTGCGCTTAAACACTTTAACAGGTTTTTTAATGGCACTTCGGAAAAAAGAAAACTTTTATTGGCGTAGTTCGCGGTCGCGTTTTCGCCACTATGGCTTTCGCGCACAACGTTTTCGCCAAAGTCGTCTTAACGCGGGGCATGCCGTGGACGGAATGGGCCATCTCAGTAACGCCACTCAGTGTTCTCGAAAAAATCCGACTGTCCCGCACCTTGTAGCTCACCAGCCCATGATGCTTTGAGCACCCATGGTGGCTGCGGTGATGCTCCGCCAGCTTTCCCTCTGGTTAATAGTAAGAAACTCTATGGCTCTAGCAGCAGAGGATCAAGGACAGCCAACTAGGTGGCGTGCTCTGAAGCGGTGCCTCTCGCTTCGAGTGAAATCGTCGGTGTTACTGCGTTTTTCGGCCACCAACTCGCTAAAAACAGGGTACGGGACTTTCGCTTAGTCTTGTCTTGCGTATAGCAAATTGGATGGCCTATAAATTCGGCCTGTTTTTTATTTAATTGGATAAATAGCTAGTTTCTCAACTAAACGAGCACCTGGATGTTGTAGAAGCTGTTCTCTTCATTAAAACCGCATGGCGCCACTATCACCGGAGTTCTCTCTTCTGCACATGCTGAACGATGTGATAGAACCGATAACGACCCGCAAAATACTTGCATTTACTGCGCGCAAACGCGTATCTCCTATTCTAGACCTGTCTATTAGCTCTTGAAGCGTCCTGCATCATGATCGTGTGAAATTCTTGCCAGCGTGGAACCGCTCATGTGCACGGACGGTCATTCGCCAGCGACGCGCTGCTGCACCGACGCGTTTTACATGCCACGGGTGGTTTATCGGCGTCCCTTACGGTTCTGTAAAGCCGCGGTGGTGTTGCTCTCTATTGAGCTGGCGAGTTAGCTTGCAAGTTAGTTTTCAGGCGTCAGTGTGCGCAAGCCTGCACTTCGTACCATGGCAAACTTATGAAAACTTCCTCTGCGGTCTCTCCCAACGCAACTGTGAAGAGAAACACAGGAAGTTTTTTAGCTCATCGCTTTTATTTATAGGTGGCAGAAAAACTAAAAACCTAGTTAAGCGATGTTGCAGTTGGCAACTCGTCACGGCGTCTTGGTTCAGCACGGCACGGGGCGCGCATTGTGGAGCGAGTCAGTCTGTGCTACAAATTTTCCTCTCCGTTCCCTATTTCCCTCAAGATAAACGTAAAACGTTGTGCTATGTGACAAGCTAGCTGCCTTTTATTTACCATAGGCGATCGACGGCTGTAGCGCCCGCTTTCAGTGACTGAAAAGCCATTTGTATTGCGTAAAATATTTTATTCTTTAAGTACTCCTCCGGCTACAACGTCGCACAAAAGAGTATCTGAACTATTGTTTCTATTTGTATAAGTCTATTGGGCAAATGAAGCAGTTTTCATAATATCCATTTAGAGTGGAATTCGATGGGTCACTAAATTTAGCGCTGAATCTTTCTTCGCCCGCACTGGTCTCGTTCCATCTGACGGCGAACAGCAAAAGCGCCGCTGGGCGTTTCGCTGTGGCAACCGCAACGCAGTGACATCCTGCCGCCACTCACAGTCGCAACCGAACCGACATCCGCTTCCGCCGTTTAGACCAATCAGTTGCGGCCGCTGCGGCAGATTATGACGCTTTTTATTATTACACAAACTCAGAATACAGCCCCAGGTCTACCTTTCTGAAATAAGTCAAGTCAACCAGTACAGGAATTGAGAAAAACATGAAATTTGCTCATCTGCACAGCCTGTAACGCTATCCAAGCTGTTGTATGAAAGGAGTTAGATAGTGACATATCAAAAAGAACATACATTCGCCAAACAAGTAGAAAAACAAAAGAGGATTGATGTTTCTGTAAGTATGCGCACTGTCATGTTAACACGTGCCCGTACGGTACGAAGCGCGCATGCATATGCTTGTACCTGTGCTTATATAAACAGCCCCTTGTCTTATAATACACTTTGTTCCCTGCCTCCCGACCGTTCACATGGTGTCAGAAGTGGGGCGGCGACGCGTTTCGCAAGCCGCGTTCACCGCTGTTCTTCCCCGCCCTGTCGTCCAGCTGCACCAATAGTACATTCCTGATGAAGAAGTATGGCGTCGAAGGTTCTTCCACCCCCGGAAAGTACCGGTGACCCTTAACAGAACTGAGACATCTGGAAAAGTGAGTTCACTTTGTTTTCTACGGCGACCGGAAAAATGAAGCAGCCTAAATTTTCAGGCAGCAACACTTCTTGTAAGAATTGGTGAAGAAGCAAGACGGGTGTTCCATACCTTCAAATTCCAAAATGAGGACGAAAAGCAAGACCTCGATAAGCTGATTCAAAAACTCGAGGCCCACTACAAACCAGAGAATTTAACGTTCAACGAGTTTCGTTTCGGCTCCCGAGATCAACGTGAGGGCGAATCTTTTTACGAGTGGCTAATCGATATCCGAACTCTTGCTCGCTTGTGCGAATTCGGAGAGCTAGGGGACAGACTACTGCGCAGTCGAATAATTCTAATAGTTAGACACAAGGATCTGGTGCATAAAGATCTCTCTGAAATTCCGTCGTATGCCAAAACAGTGCAAATATGCCGAGCAAGAAAACAAGCGAAGGAGCACTTTAACGAGATCAGAGAGGCAGAAGCAAGCGCTACCGATGAGGCCACCGTACATGCTGTGAAACCGGAAGTTAGCCTTGGAATTAGCCCAAACTGCTGTTTCACAGAACACGGAAAAGCAAAGTGCCCTACGCAAGGCAAGCGCTATAAAAAGTGTGGCGGCAGAAACCACTTCGAGCGTGGGCGTCGTCAACCAGAAGCAAGACCGAGGGGCCAAGCATGCAAGATAAAATAGGTCGAAAGGGCAGAGGACGACAGCTATTTCCTTTAAACCCTGGAAGTCAATGCAATTGATGGTCACAACCGCTGGTCAGTGACTGTCGACATCGCAGGTTCCGCCATACGCTGCAAAATTGATACCGGATCCAACTGTTGCGTCATGCCTGAAGCGACACTCAGAAACATATCTACGAAGCCAGCACAAGACTGCTGCTCTACGCTACGGTCGTTATTGCGCACATAGAAAAGGCGACGAAGAATATTGTGCTTCACGTCGACAGTGCAGCGCAGTCTACAACGGCGCTATTCTTTATCGTGAAACAAGCAGTTCCGGTTACATTGAGTGGCAAGGTGGCTGAACGCTTAGGGCTGATTAGCCGCATAAACACCGTGGACGCCTTGGAAACTAAGGAAATACTAGAAAGGATTGGAGATGTTTTCCAGGGTCTGGGAGAAATCAAAGACGTAGCCTACCACTAGGAGTTGAAACCTGAAGCTCGAGGAGTCGTCAAGCCAGCGCGACGAATCGCCATCGCCTTTCAGGAGGGGGTCCGAGCTGAGTTGCACCGGATGGAGCACGACGGCGTCGTCATAGCTGCTCAGATGTCAAATCTTCTACCAGTGTCCACCATTCCGCTCTTGCCTTCTTTGGCTTCGGAAGCTACTCCTCCTTCTGTAGTAATCGATTCCGCTCCACAAGGCCAAAAACAATGTGAGCAACAAGGGACCTCTCAGGCCTCTGCTTTGAACAGCTTTATGAACGCGTCCTCTATGGACTGTATGGATATGGAGTCTGATCTCCGTGTCCAGAAACAAAGTGGGCCTGCTCTGAATGTTGCAGGTCTATCTTGCCCCAAGTCAAATACATAGAAAAGTAACACAAGTCAAAATGCTAAGACCAGGATTCTAGAAAAGGCAGTCGCGGCTGCGGCACTCCCGCCAAGACAGGGTTCTTGAGTGTACTCCAGTGTAATTGTCGATCTATATTCTCATCTCCAACAGATTTAAATTGCCTATGCAATCAGCTTCTACCAGATTTTGTTGCTTTACAGGAAGCATGGCTCACTAAAAATTTCATTTATCATCTCAAGGATTACCGTCAGTTCCGGCTTGACCGGTCATCACGAGAGGGAGGGATGTTAGTGCTAATCTCTACAAAGTTCTGCCACAGTGCATGCACTTCTTTCCAATATGCGGACAATTAATGTGAAATCCTTGCGGTTGACCTCAGTGTCCCAGGTCAAGAGCCCTTTACGGTAGCTAATGCATATTTCCCGTCTGGTGTGCGCGACACTTGGCCCCTTGACTCACTCATGTCTAGCAGCAGATCTCAGGTTCTATTAAATGGAGACTTCAACTCGCACCATGTCACGTGGGGGTTCAAAACAGACAGCTTTGGTTCTAGGCTATTTGATTGGGCTTTTGACAACAACTTGATCTGGAACAATTACGGATAGCCTACGTTTGTTCGTAGTCAATGCCGGTCTGCCTTGGATTTAACTTTTTCCTCCCAAGGAGTCTCTATTATGCCTTGGCCGCTTGTTGACTGTGTAGCAGTGATCATATACCGATTAGTTTCAAGTTTGCGTGTAAATTAACTGTTCCTGAGCGACATCAGCGCAAGTTAATAAATTAAAGTTGCTTTAAAGACACGCTGAAATCAGCCCCCCAACTCACTTCAGACCCTTGCGCTCAGACAAGTGGCGAAAGCAAGGCTGGACATCTATATTCAGTACTGGACCATGCAAGGCAAAAGTCTGAATTTAAGGGAACCAAGGGTGCAATCGCGAATAATTGGTGGAATACTGAGTGCACGCGTGCATATAGACGACGGAAAGCAGCTTGGAAGAAACTTCTCATCAATCAATGCACAAAAAAATGGTTTTATTATAAGTATGTTGCAGCAACATTTAGGCGCACTGTCGCCCGTCCGAAGGAGGAGTATAATACAAATCATTATGATTTCCTTTCACAATCAGAAAATAAATGAGCTTTGTTTAATTTCATGAGGCGCAACAAGGTGATTCCACCGGCCGCCAACATTGAATCTCTCGTTCAGTCCCCTGCTGAAATCGCAAAGGTTTTAGAGGATATTGCGTGTGGCCTAGAGCTTCGCTTTACATCTGCTCTACCTTCTCCTGCTATATTCACAAGCACCTCAAGTGATTTCACTGAGGTCTTTATCTCTGAGCTGTCGAAAATTGTTATGCGCTTATCCTCAGCGGCTCCTGGCCCCGATAAGGTCACTTAATCTATGATCAATATATTGTTCAATGAATCTCCTGCATACCTGTTGGCTCTAGTTAACAATTCTATTAAAGATGCTTGGATACCTCATGGGTGGCGTCTTGCTGAAATAGTTCAATTGCTTAAAAAGCAAGGGGAGGGCTTAACTTCAGACAACATACGCCATATTTCATTAACATCGAACCTAGTGAAATTGGTGGAAAGGGTCCTTCTCAACAATGTCATGTCATTCATATCGCAAAACGCTCTCTTGAATCCATGTCAAATTGGTTTCAGGCCGGGTTGTTCAATTTGGTGTGCTCATACTGACCTAGAGAGTCGTATTAAATTAGCTCGCAATAGAAAACAGTTTGCTGCGCTTGTCACCTTGGATGTCAGTAAAGCATACGATAGCGTTGAGCACTCCACTCTGTTACTAAGATTACAAGAACAGAACTTTCCAAGCCATTTTGCAGTCTGGATTTCTATTTTTTAGAAAATGGAGAATTTTACTGCTGCCAAAATGGTGTTTCGTCAAGGAGATTTCCACAGACAAGAGGTGTACCGCAAGAATCAGTTCTCTCACCTGTTCTTTTTAACATTTTTCTAATCTCCATTCCATGCGTTCAAAATGTGGAAACTTATGTGTACGCCGACGATATTGCATTTCTTGCATCACCAGGTGGCCTTCAAACTTTTTATCGAACCCTGCAAAATTACATCATTGTTCATGACAACTGGTTAGGAAGAATTCATCTGTACCTCAATGTGAATAAATGCGCATTGTTAGTATTTCCGGTTTTTGTTCCTGCAAATATCTGCCTGATCTATAGAAACAACTTAATTCCTCAAGTTCAGATGGTGAAGTATCTCGGAGTAATATACGACTCTACGCTAACCTGGAGGCCACACATTGAGCAAGTTTCTGCAAAAGGAGTTCGGGCCATTGGCATCCTACGCAGGCTTTGTAGTGCTAGGTCAGGCATGAGAAGGCATACACTTCTGATGATTTATAAAATGTACGTCCGCCCAATTTTGGAGTTCGAGTGTGTTTTATTCTCAGGATCTCCTGCCTATAAACTTCGCCCTCTTGTGCTGTTTGAGCGTGAGGCGTTGCGCCTTTGTATGGGGCTTCCAAAATATGTCGCCAATGCTGTTCTGCACCTTGAGGCGTGAATCCCATCGTTATCAGCTAGGTTTTGCCTTTTAACATTTTAAACATTATTAAAATTGTGCGACTCGCCTCTTCACGCTTCCAGTATAATATTTCTTAGTCAACATTCCGCCTTTTTTAGAGCCGCCTGGTCTCGTTTTCATACTCCGCAGATATGTTATGTGCAGTCCCTCCTTGATCCCATAAATATTCATTTAAAATATGTCCGCCAAATGTATAACAACTCATCATCTGTCCAGATTGCATTCGATTACATTTTCCAATTGAATGCAAAGCTGCAGCCCTTCCCGCTTCTTCATGGTCTGTTGCAAGACAACCTAAGGTCCTTTCTCTCTTATGTTCTTATTGCTACCGATGCCTCGCAGGATCGCGAAAAGGCAGAAGGGGAATTTTTTCGCCATCATTGGATTGGTCTTTCTCTCTTAGTTTTCCTGACTTCACTCCAATTTTTCTGGCTGAATTCTTGGCGGTGATCTTAGCATTACAAAAATTAGAAACTACCGTTTCTCAGGTCGTGGTTACTACAGACTCTCTGTCCATTTGCTCTTCATTATCGTCACCCACTGAGTCTCAAGCATTACGCCTCTTTAAGTTCCTGATTCCGCTTCATCTAAAGTCGGTTAGGTTGCTTTAGGTACCAGGTCACATGGGCTTTAACTTAAATGAGGTTGCAGATTCCTTAGCAAGAGCCTCTCTAAGCAGCCCAATTGTTGCTCTCCTGCCAACGAGTGCATATAGAGCTGCGGTGAGGTTTTGCAGCTACACAATATTTTAGGAATTTGCTGCCTCGGCTCTTACATCATCTCCCGAATATCAGCATATTCTGCATCCTTGGAGTAGCAAAGATTGACGCTCACGCAGAGTAGAAGTCTCTTTCACGCGTTTGCGTTGCCGGGTTCCCCTTCTAAATTTCTACCTTCACAGATCTGGCCTAGAGGCTTCCCCATTGTGCCCTTTTTGTGCCGAACCTGAGACAATAGATCACTTCCTGCTGTTCTGCCGCCGCTTCTCTCATTTGAGGAAGCGTCTTTTGCAAATTTCATTTCATCAACTGGCCTTGCCTCCTGTGTCCTCCGCGGTTGTTCTTTCCATTGGCGCTTCTTTGCTTGGACGAAGCGACAGGAGTGTGCGCTCTGCTGTACAAAATTTTCTTCAAGAAACGCATCGACTGCCGACATAATTTCTTTTTTCCCGCTCTCAGTCAGTACGAAATTGAAACATTACAGGCATTGTATAATAATATGCACATTAAGCCATTGTCCCGTCCTCGATCTCCAAGTTAACAGGACCCCTGTCCTTCTGTCTTCCAATCTATCAGCCTAAATACTACTACCACTCCCTTTCCCGTCAAAACTTTCCTGTACCCAGCAATTAACCGCCTGTGTCTTGGCCACTCCCCCGTATTGGGTATGTGCCAGCTACGTCTGAGGCCTTCTTTCCTTCAATCTGACTTACGGCACTTTTGAGAGAGCGCTACCACACGCTGACGTTAGAAGTTATACTACCGCAGCTGCATGCAGCGGAGTTCTTTTCTACTCTCGAATTGATCATCAGGATTCTGGCAGATTAAGTTGAACGACCCGAGCTCCCACTTACGCACTATGAGCAAGCCCTACTGGCGATACCGATTCCTGCGCATGCCGCTCGGCATTGCTTCTGCGCCTGAAATTTTTCAGCGGGTTATGCAACAGGTACTAAAGAGTTTTATGGGCGTTGCCGTCGTTATGGGCAACATATTGGTTTGGGGACAGTCGCGAGAGCAACACGACTGTAAAATTAGTAGCTTCGCTGCCCCGGTGTACAGAACACAACCTGATGCTCAATAAGAGGAAGCGCAATTTCCTCTAGCCCAGAGTCCGCTACATGGGCCACATTCTGATTCCAGAGGGGCTGTGCCTAGACCTGAGCAGAGTTGAAGACATCATGCAAGTTCCGCCACCACAAAACCATAAGGAACTGCAAGTTTTCCTTGGCATGACCAACTTCGATTCCGAATCAAAAACTCCCAATTAACGCGACATTCAAACCAGGAAAGGATTTGTTCAACCTGATGCGTTTTCTCGCTTGCGTTGTGCTACGGAGCTAACTGACGAGACAGAACAATTTCAAGTCAGCGTTATTTCTTCGCTTTCTGTGTCAGATCAGCAGCTCGAGAGTATTTGGCACGAAAGCAACAAAGACGCTAGTATGCCTGAACTGCGCCGTTACTCGAGCACAGAATGGCCGGAAACAAAGAACCATGAGCCGCATACGCTGCGTTCATTCTCGTGTTAACGCAACGAGCTGCACGTTGAGGAAGTCCTGCTACTCAGAATCAACAAAATAGTCATTCCTCCTGCCAAGCGACCATAAATTCTACGCTTGCTACACGCCGCACATTGAGGTGAAGAAAAAAATGAAGATGAGAGCTAGAGAAGTAATGTTCTGGCCCGGCATGAACGCAGACATCTCAGCTCTAGCTAAGTCATGTGTGGCGTGCGAAAAGTACAAGCGCAGGAACACTAGACTGCCTATGCTGATCCACGAGATACCAGACCTGCCATGGCTAGTAGTAGGGCTTGGTATTTTCCATCACAATGACCGGTCCTACCTAATCCTCTTGGATTTCTACTCATTTTTTTTTCGAGGTTCAAAAGCTACGTCAGACAACAGCGACAGCGGTAAATAATGCGTGCATGCTCGTCTTCGCGACTCATAGAATCCCTGCAAAACTGTGCAATGATAACCGCCCACCATTTAACACCGTGTTCTTCCGCTCTTTTACTGCGCAGCTCGGAATTACCCACGTAACTCCAAGCCCGTACTATCGTCGTGGTAACGGCATGGCGGAGCATGCAGTGCAGGAGGCGAAAAAACTGCTAACGATGTGTGCTTTCGCAACCCTTGAATTTTACAGCGCCCTGCTGGAGTGGCGAAACATGCCAAGGGGCGAGCAACTTAATTCGTCCGTTCAATGACTGATGGGCCGCCAAACAAGGACGCAGGTGCCGGTTCTCCCCCAGCACCTCGAGCCGCAGATTGAGCCACCACAATCCGTTCGCAATCGCCTCCAGGAAATACGAGAAAAGCAGCGGATCTTCTACAACCGCACGGCCAAGCGTCTGCCACATTTTCTCAGTGGGTCTCCAGTATCAGTGTGCGACACCATACAGAGATCCTGTTCGCCAGCCCTGGTTGTCGGCCCTGCTAGCACACCTCGGTCGTACACCCTGCTTACTGACAGCGGACAAGAGCTGCGACGCACCAGGGAGCATCTCAGTTCTAAAGAAATGCAACCTACGTCGGGCACTAAAGCCACAGTTTCTGCGGAGTCGGTATCCCAGCCTGAACAGATGGCGAAGCTACACCCTGAGGACATGCTTCGTTAAAGTGACCCTCTGTGTAGACCGCCAAAACGTTACCCCCTGCCAGAGAGACCGCACCATTAGGACCTTGTCATGGGAATTTGTAAACTTTTTCCCCTATTCTTTCTCTTCGAAAAGAAAGATTTAAGTATAGCCACTGTCACGTTAACACGTGTTCTTACGGTACGAATTGCGCATGCATATGCTTGAACTTGTCCTGATATAAGTAGCCCCTTGTCTGATAATAAATACACTTTGTTTCTTGCCTCCCGACCGTTCAGTTTCGACGCCCGTATGGTTGCCATGATTTCATTGATGTGAAGGAGGGGAAGACAGTTTTAAATGGGCGACTTTTTGAAAAAAAAGGAGGTATATCTCTAGCAGATTGCCGCGGCTCTTGATAATCGTATGTGGTGTTGACTGAATGCAGAGTGATTCTATGAGCAAACGTTTTGGCAATGATTTTTTTTCGCAATCACGCCTCCCAGTCGATAGCATAGCCAGCGTTCTGATGACGTTACACTAAAGAGTTCGAGCAATTTCTGCCTTGGGTGACGTCATCTCGGTGCTGCTTGAGCCTAGTCTTGAATTTTGCAGTTTCACCCATGTATGAAGCGGCATGATCACTATAGGGTATCTTGTAGACAACCTCTGAATAAATAGCTGAGTCAATAAAGTTCTTGCCTCGCAAGCGACTTTGCGGAAGTATACTTGAATAGACGTGGGCCACGCGAACGTCATATTCAGGAAAACAGCGAGCAAGGTTTTCGTTCTCGCCACGGGCATAAGGTATCGGCACCAGCTTCTTTGTGCACGTCAGACTTCGGATTGGCGGGAAGAGGCGCGCTGCTCCTGTGAACGTAGTATTTGGACTGGATAGCCGCTCTTTATCAGGTCTTGCCTGATCTGGTTTACTTCTGCTGTTCTTCGCTTTGGACTTCAGCATATCCTAAAAGCGGTGTTGAACAGAGCCGAAGCAAGTGAGCGCTTGTGCCCGATGTGGTGGGATGATTGAAAGTTTAGGTATATAGGTGCGGCCAAAAGTAAACGGAGCACGCTATGGGGAACTTGCGCTGAAGTTTGCGGTGCCGATTGCAGTGCCATAAGACACTGCCTAGCCAGAAGAGCAAGCAGTTGGATACGGCAAACGGATGGATAGGGCTGAACCCTTTAAGTCGGGCGATGCTTCAACCCACCCAGCCATGACTTGTAAAATTTTACTCTTCTCTTGATTTTCGCCACCAATCAGATAACTTTCGCTTGGTTACTTCTACCCGCTTAAAATCTACTTCTCCTTCAGTGGCCATAAACCCCAATGCCTTGGATAAATCAGCCCCGCTGATTTCCGCTGTAGGGTGAAGCCCTTTACAGAAAAGTGTCAAGTGTTCAGCCGTTTTCTCCTTCTCTCCGCACGCAACGAACAACGTGTCTATCTCGTGGTACCTGAGTCTATATGCCTTAGTCCGCAAAACTCCCGTCCTGGCCTCAAACAAGGAGTCTCCGCTACAATTATCATAGATAGTTTCTTTGCCAATTTCCTCCTTAAAAATCCTGTATGTTCCCAGTGCTGATTTCGTCAGCATCCCTGTTTTCCACAGAGCTCTCTCTGTTTCCTTATCCTTTTCTTAACTGATAATTGCTGATTTGCCCCCCCCCCCCCCCCTACTGCTGTCCAGATATTTGCTGGTCGATTTTCTAGTTCGCTTTCTCCATTTCGTATCAACATTCCTTATATACAGGTATCTGAAAACTTTCCTTGCCCACTGCTTTTCCTCCATTTTTCTCAATCACTCCTCAAAGCTATCTTACTGCTAGCTTCTCTACTCTCGAACGACGCCCATCTTATATCCTGTACCCCCTGATTTGGTGTTTTGCCATGTGCTCCCAAAGCTAGTCTCCCTACGCCACGTTGTTTAATTTCTAACCTTGCTTGAACACCTGGTCTCATGCCCAGGACCACATTACTGAAAGTCAGGCTAGGAACTATCACCCCTTTCCAGATCCCTCTTACCACTTCATACCTATTGTAATTCCACAGTGCCCTATTTTTCATGACAGCTGCATTCCAAGTAGCTTTCTTCATTACATATTTTTCATGCTATGTCAGATACTGAGCACCGTTATTTATCCACACCCCAAGATACTTGTACTCATCCACTACTAGTGTTTTTCCGCGCCCCCTTCAGGCGCTTATTGGCGTGAGCCTCCGCGCTCTGTCGAAGGCGCACGTGCCGTGCGTCAGATATTTGGGCTACGCCGAGAGAACTAGGCAATGAATGCTGTCAGCCAAACGCGGGTATCTAATCGCGCAGAATGTGTTCTCGCGTTTGCAGCGGCTCAAGCGTCTGACAAAAGCAGTTTTGAGTCGCCGAATGGAACAATTGCGGTGCCACCTTGGCAGCGCCGGCTCCCCATTTCCCCCCATTTTAACGTTTTTCTCTCGCGTCGAATTTGAGACTGGCAACTGTCGAATGGGCAGACTAGTAGTAGGCGATAGTTTTCTCATTAACAAATAGGGTTTACTCATGTCCTATAGGAAAGGCGAGATTGCAATTAGTACGAAATGAAGAGCTCCGTTTACTTATGGCCGCACCCTCCGTGTGAGTGTGCTTGCGATAAACCGTGGCTTTCAGAGAGTGGGCTGTGTGTTCCACGAGGACATCAAGAAAAGCGATGCGGCCGTCGACTTCTTCCTCTTGGGTGAACTGGATACTTTGCTGGAACGTGTTTAGATGTGAGCGAAACCTTTTGCACGTCTTGCCGGTTGATAATGCAGAAGCAGTCATTGAAATGAAGTAAAAAAAATAATGTGGAGGACAGTGGAATGAGGAAAGCGCTGCGGATTCTATGTATTCTAAGGCAAGGTTAGCACATTCAGCCGAAACGGAGGCAGTCATGGCGGTTCTGAAAGTCAGTCTGTAAAAAGTCGTATCGAAAGTCATTTCCCTATTGGAGCAACAGAATTTGAGGAGACGGCAAGGTCGTCGGCTTCAACCATGGTTCGTTCACTCAAATGCGCGTCTTCGTTCAGGGCTTTCTAGCAACACTCGAGCGCTTAATCCACAGGCACGTTTGTGAACATCGACTTCACGTCAAACGAGACCATGACTGGGCTGTCGTCAATGGGAACACCCTTTAGCTTCCCGACAACGTCGGCCGCGTCACGGACATGCGTAGTTGTTTTTCCCGCGAAAGGTGGAAGCAACCGATGAAGGTAACGGAGAGCTTGTTCAATGCGGCTCGTGTGAAGTCCACAATTGGACGAAGCGGTGTACCCTACTTGACATTAGGTACGCCGCAGATAGCAGTAGTGGCGCCATTGTGACTTAGAACCCGCTTGTAGATGTATTGACCAACGCAGGGGACGTATTTGAAGACGTCTTTGAGCAGCTTCTGTAGTTACGCCTCTATTTTTCTGGTTGGATTCGGCCTATCTTTCAGTAGGTTCCCCCGTCCTGGACAAGAGACGACATTTGCTGAAGTAGGACGGAAAGTTGGGCTAGTTGGGTTACGTTCATTTTAAAAGGAAAATACAGCGCGAACAGAGACAGAGACCACAGACGAAGAGGTGCACAGCACAAGCGCTGTCGCGCAACTAACATTTTCGAAACTATTTAGTTGCGAGGCAGCGCTTGTGCTGTGCACCTACCTCTTCTTCGTCCGTCGTCTCTCTCGCGCTGTATTCTCTTTTTAAAATGATATCTTTTCTATATATTCAGTCCTATCTAAAACCACAGTAGTGTTTCAGTTTTGGGCCGGAAGGATCACTATTGGCTTGTTTCTTTGTAATCTTTCGAGGTCGTCTTGCTGAATTGAGAAAATGAACCTGCCACTCCTGACCTCTCAGGCGCTAATGCCCATCAGCTTTCGCTGATTAATTCGCCAAAGCTGTTAACATAACTCTAATTAATTTTGAAGCGAAAGCTTCACTACGCTAGGTAAAGCCGTTATTTGCGTGGCACTAAATTTGATCTTCTTTGACGTCTAATCGAGGAGAAACCACGTTACAGCTATGACGTCACTCAGCCACCGCCGCCATCGAAACCGAGCGCTCGCTGTGGGTGTTCACTGGCATTGGCATTGACAACGTTCTAGACGCCGATAATTTTTAGGAAAGGAAGGGCGCATAACTTGCTCCCTGGGACAGTGGAATAATAATAACATTAATAATAATAATATTAATAATAATAATAATTGGTTTTGGGGAAATGAAAATGGCGCAGTATCTTTCTCATATATCGTTGGACACCTGAACCGCGCCGAAAGGGAAGGGGGTAAGGGAGGGAGTGAAAGAAGAAATGAAGAAGGAGGTGCCGTAGTGGAGGGCTCCGGAATAATTTCGACCACCTGGGGATCTTTAACGTGCACTGACATCTCACAACACACGAGCGCCTTAGCGTTTATCCCCCTTAAAAACGTAGCCGCCGCGGTCGGGTTCAAACCCAGGAATTCCGGATCAGTGGAAGCCTCAATCGCGCTTTAAGGTACGTGGCGGCGATGAGAAAGAGAGAGAGAGAGAGAGAGATGTGAACAGCATGCATTAGCCCTGACAACGTTGTGGCAGACGCGCGCTGCTGCCGCAGTAGGCCGCAGCGTTGATTTGGTGACCAACCTTATCATTGGGCTATAAACCATGAATTTAACCACCACCTTACCGGGTGCCAGGGTGGGTGCGCTGCCCATTCAGTGTGCGGAACGCACTCAACGTTACAGACGCTAAGCCACGTAGTACTTGCCCGATACACCACAGCTTTCGCCCTCTATCCATGCTCGGCAGTAATTGAACTGCAGCTAATTTTTTGTTACAATAGAGCTTGGATGTTGTTGTATATTCCGATTATTCCTTTGGTATAGTCAGTTTTTTAGGCGTGGCCGAGAGCTGTCGTTACATTTCAGGTAATGGCAGACCACAATATGCAATTTGTATTCTCGCTTGCAGCAGAATGTATGAAATATTTGTTACTATTGAAACTTTGTGTGTGATCTGAGCAACAGCATGCATGGGCATGAGCAGTTTTTGGTGAGTGAAAAAATTCGCACGACGGTTACCAGCATGTAACGTGAATAATTAAGGTAGCGGTCTTTGCAAGTTGAGATTGATTCATAGCTATAAGAGCGCCGCAAGAACGAAAGAGAGATGATTGTCTCTTCCTTTATTTAACGTGTGTTCTTTCTTCGGCTGTTTTATTCATGTAACGCGGCTGTGTTAGCGTCGGTTGTGCTTTGAGGGTAAGTAATGTTTCACTGATAAGTGCTTCCCTTCAACTATTTGCTCTCCTGCATCCACCCCGGAGCACACACCCACTCCTGTTCTCAGTGCGCCCGCCAGCATGCTACTCTTACCCACATTCTCCTTCAATGCCCTGCGGACCCTCCCTCCCGGTGTCCGCTGCTCCTGATCACTTGGGAGGAATGGGAGATCCTAATGTGCTCGACGGGCCCGGCCAGACAGAAGATCACCACTGACCAGGCCGCTCACGTCATGGAACTCGACGAACTCGTGACCGTACAGTGCAGGAGGGTCGGGCCAGGCACCTACGTGTCCCAAATCCCATGGTCATTAAAGTTTTCCTCTCTCTCTCTGGCTGAAGCCTCGCGCACAAGACGGCGCTGTCCCGTCAAGAAGAGAAAAAGAGAGAGTAAAAGAAGCGGCTGCCCCAGCCCGTAAATTTCATTAGCAGCATGCTCAAAGAAACTCCTACACAGAAATCGTCTTTATAAAGAGGCGCACCCGTACCCGTTCCCTCGGTTCTTTTCTGCGCCACCCGCGTCTCTTCATTGACTCTGCACTCACGGAGACTTCCTGACTCAGCACACACTTCATTGCCACTCCCGTAGACGTTTTCAATGCATCGGGTAGCCGACGTGCCCTGCTAGTTCTTAAAAATGCGTGGTCCGTGAGCCGCCGCTCGCAATATTAATACGAAAGCTTTACATGGCTATGCCGCGTCAGCGAAAAGTGTCCGCAAATTTTGTCCGCATGCTTATGTCATTCTACGGTGATAAATGTGCATCAGTTTGATTTTGGTAGGTAATCCATGAGATGAATATTATTTAGCTAATTAATTAAATCGAACCCATGAAAATAAATGCTGTGTTTCAAGCAGTTTTTTTTCTGACTTATTCGATGACAACATGATGTAACTGCGTTAGAAGCCTTACTTAGTGTAAAAAACTAAATCTATATTAATAAAACAAGGAAATACATAAACAAAAAGAACAAACATAAATACAAAAAAGAAAAAACGGGGAAGTAAAAATAAAACATCAAAATTAAGAAAAAACAAAATTAAAAACAAACTGAAGAAAGGAAAACCAGAGGGAGAAAGAGAGGACAAGGAAAGGCTTTCGCATTTCCACTCTTAAGCAGATTTAAGTGCAATCCTGCAGTTTTTCTGTTCCATTTGTATTGTTTATATTCATTGCAATATATGGAGCGCAGGCAACACGGAATGGCAGCTGAAAACATAAATCCTGATATATCAACATCAACATCATCGTTGCGCCATTAACTTCAAAAGCCTAAATACGCCCACCGCAGGACAAAGGCCTCTCCAACGTCTGCTGCACACTTGCCGCGTAGAATTCAGGCCAATTTTTGAGTTCACGTTGTGGATTCTTGGACCAATAGCTGAAGCACCGGCTTCCAGCCGGCCTACCACGGCGTGAAGCAACTTTGCTGTGTCACCTGTGGCTTGATGTAGGTTTTGTGGACACCAACCATTACTCTTTTTTAATCGGTATGGCTGATAGCACTGCATGTGCCATATACATGTGTGACGAGACATCAGACCACATGTGTGGAGTTCGCTGACCATTCCGCGAACTCGTTGATCTTGTGTTCGCAAGGAAAGCTGCTCCAGCGGGGTCGGAAGTCCCCAACAAAGGGGCCCGTCCCATCCCTGCCGCCCCTTTGTGCAGCGGACGCCCTCGTTTACGCCGCGCCGTCACGGGGATGACCCGCCGGGAAAAACGCGAACCAAGTACAGCTAACGACATGTGGTTGTTAAGGGGTGGACGAGGTTTCGGGGGCGCACGAGATATTAGCCGAGTGACCGGAACCCACTATTCCTGTAACGACTGTCTACTTCCCTTAACAACTGTGTTCTCTTTGTTGCTGTCAACAACCTGAGTCATCGCCTCGTCGGCACATGTTTCTAGCGTCTGTGGTGCCGTGGGTGGCGTGGGAACGGAAGTCGCATTTGTGTTGTTTGTGTAGTTATTTGAAACCTCCTTCCCAAATGTTTTAATCAGACCTTTTTCCCCAATCTCTGATCAGTGGGCGCACCTTATTTTCCTTTCCCTATCCACTGATTGGCGAGATGGGTCGTTGGTTATCTTATTGGTTGCTGTCCCCGCTAAGGGCGGAGACAGAGGGTTTAAAACCAAGCGCTCTGGGTTGAGCGGAGGCTGAATTTGTCTGATCCACGATTTAGTCATGTAAATAGTTTTCTCCTTGCTTTGTTTCTTCTCGTTTTTTTACCTATGTTGTAAATAAATAGTTAACCTTCTCCTTTCCTTGAGTAATGTGAATGTTTGCGAGTAGAACCACCGGGTCATCAAGAAACCCCGATTTCATCATCAAGTACTTTCCTCTCATCGCCACCGGAAGGGGAAACTCAACTGGCGCAGTCGACAGGATCGCAAATTCTTTCTACTCAAGGCATTGGACGGAAGGTGAGAAGAACAAGTCGGTGGACAAGCTGTTGTCCTAAAGGAGAAAACGTGAAGCTGCGTCGCAAGACTGACGTCGAAAGCTTCAGGATCACGGGTCGAGTTCGAGAGGACGTCGGAGGCTCAAGTCAGCTAGGAGCTGAAGGAGCCGGGCAACAACAAGCCATCGAGGGTTCGAGTCAGCGAGCTGCTGAAAAGAACCAGGCGTCCACATCGAACGGGTTCGAGTCAGCGAGCTGCTGAAAAGTAACCAGGCGACCAAGTCAAGCCAGTCAAACGAGGCAGAAGTCAGCGAGCTGCTGAGAGATCCAGAGCTCAAGTCGTCCGCATCGAGGAGCCTGTCGTCATCACTGAGGACGACGAGATCACCGGGGCAGAGAGCAACCAGTAAGGTAGGAGACCTTTCTGCTTTCTCCGAATTCACCATGTCGGTGTAGTGTTTAGTGCTAGAAACGATAGCACGGAAAACGGAGATGGCTGCCGTACGGTATGATCAGGAGGGCAGGATGCGACGTGTTGAGCAGGAGGAGGCTGAACAGCTTAGTGAAATTGAAAATTTGAAACTCCAAATTGAACTAGAAAAGAAAAAACTTGCACAGATGCAATTAAAATTAAGACAGGAGACGAAAGTTGATAGCGAGGTCTTATTCGCAGCAGTTCAATGTTTTGTCTGTATGAAATTTGGGCATTCGATGATTGAGTGTTCGAAAAAGCAAGAACAAGATATTCCCGCGGTGAGGAGAGAGGTGTGCGAGCTAGTAGCTCAGGTGGAGGTACCGGCGCCTGATAAACCAAGTTCCCAGTCGGAGATGGCTGTTGACAAGGTCAGTCAACCAGATAGGGTAGACGAGCTGGCATGCCGCAACTTGGAATCCGAAGGTCAAAATTCTGAAGCCTGTGTGGATTCAGGGACCGAAATTACAAAATGGCAGTATGCGGTTCTCCAAAGAGCACAAGCTGATCTAACGCTGTGTGCCGTGCCAGAACAGATCGCTGAAGGCATAGAGGCGTTAGAAACACCTGTGAAGCACGCGCTGTCAGAGCGAGCAGATATAGAGCTGACCCAGGAGGCGCAGGAGTGGACTTCTCGTGAACAAGAGTTGAACATTGTGCAAGAGCAGGTCGGAGCTAACTCTGAAGCAGCGGGAACGCGCGAGGAAGAGGTAAATCAGGATCTGATAGCGGGCACACTCCTTGCAGGTGATCGTAAGCTGGCTACCAAATATGAATTGATTAGCCAGCTGGAGCTTACACTGTGCGCAGTGACAGCAGATGTAGCTGTAGGTGCAGGGAAGTTGATAACCCTTAAGACGCCCGCGCTGCAAGAGCAGGCAGAAAGGGTGCAGCTTCAGGAAGGAAATGAAAAAGCTTATGTCGAAGAGCATTTCAAAATTTCGCACGAATCTGTTAGTGACAAACCGGAGGCTTCAGTAGAGCTTCAGGCTGATAAGGAAGCTCCAAATGTTTATGCAGTAGATTGGGCGTTAACAGCGACAGCTGCAGAGAGTTTCAAAGCAGGTAGGGAACTCCGAGATTCGGATACTGCATTCATACCTGCAAGTCTAATCATGAAGCATAATACCTCATTACCAGAAGAGCGGGAGCAAGCTGGTCAAGGTAAATGGGAGAAAAGAATGCTTAAGGGCATGGTTTTCTTTGAAGAGAATGCCGGCTGCCAGCCGTACAGGGAGCTAGCGCTACCTAAAGAGCGATGTAAAACTGCATGTGAAGTAGCCGGTGACAGGCCTATCCCAACTGTGAAATTCAAAGAGGCAGAGAACGTAGACATGATGGCAGCAGCAATCTTGGTAGAATGCAGGGAGCTGGTGAGCGTTGTTGCTTTTGATGAAAACGACGATGTAGACCCGATAACGGCGGTAGCCTTCACAACCGGCGCCGTGCCGGATAAATTGGAATTTTGGTCCAATTTTATGGACAAAGCTAAAAAGAAACACAAGCTTCTGTTTCGAGATGTAGGCGGCTAGAAATCATTTCTGCCAATCTGGTGCACCGATCTGACATGGTGGATTATGGAATGTGCAGATTGGTGTCCTAACCTTGTGTGTGCGGATTGAATTAACCGCAATGTGCGCGCGTGTGTGCGTGTTTGTGGTCTGATTGAACAGCTGAGCATACATGTGTGCGCGTGTGTGAATTTTATTCCGGGAAACTGTGGCTGGACTTTTATGTCACACTGACAGCAAGTGTCCGCGTGACATTCTTGGTTGGGAGGTGTGGAGTTCGCTGACCATTCCGCGAACTCGTTGATCTTGTGTTCGCAAGGAAAGCTGCTCCAGCGGGGTCGGAAGTCTCCAACAAAGGGGCCCGTCCCATCCCTGCCGCCCCTTTGTGCAGCGGACGTCCTCGTTTACGCCGCGCCGTCACGGGGATGACCCACCGGGAAAAACGCGAACCAAGTACAGCTAACGACATGTGGTTGTTAAGGGGTGGACTAGGTTTCGGGGGCGCACGAGATATTAGCCGAGTGACCGGAACCCACTATTCCTGTAACGACTGTCTACTTCCCTTAACGACTGTGTTCTCTTTGTTGCTGTCAACAACCCGAGTCATCGCCTCGTCGGCACATGTTTCTAGCGTCTGTGGTGCCGTGGGTGGCGTGGGAACGGAAGTCGCATTTGTGTTGTTTGTGTAGTTATTTGAAACCTCCTTCCCAAATGTTTTATTCAGACCTTTTTCCCCAATCTCTGATCAGTGGGCGGACCTTATTTTCCTTTCCCTATCCACTGATTGGCGAGATGGGTCGTTGGTTATCTTATTGGTTGCTGTCCCCGCTAAGGGCGGAGACAGAGGGTTTAAAACCAAGCGCTTTGGGTTGAGCGGAGGCTGAATTCGTCTGATCCACGATTTAGTCATGTAAATAGTTTTCTCCTTGCTTTGTTTCTTCTCGTTTTTTTACCTATGTTGTAAATAAATAGTTAACCTTCTCCTTTCCTTGAGTAATGTGAATGTTTGCGAGTAGAACCACCGGGTCATCAAGAAACCCCGATTTCATCATCAAGTACTTTCCTCTCATCGCCACCGGAAGGGGAAACTCAACTACATGCTTTGTGAATGCCCCGCCTACAGCACTGAAACGCAGACTCTCTTCCGAGCGTTGGGGCGTCTAGATCCACGCCCACTGACGGGAATAGAGATTCTCGGCCAGTGGCATCGGCGATCACTGGCGGTGAAGGCCTCCAAGGCGCTTCTCTGCTTCTTGAGGACTTCTGACGTGCACGATAGGCTTGTGATTTTACCGAACGCTGTCACTTTCTATAGTGGCTTCGATTTCCTGCTACTCTCCTTTCTCCTTCATTTCTTTTATCCCCACACCCATTCCCCCTGTGCAAGGTAGCAAACCGGTTATTCTTCCGGTTAACCTCCCTGCCTTTCTCTTTTCTCCTCCTCCTCAAATAACCCTTTCGTGTGCGAGCTGTGGCTATCTGAATCACCGTAAAATTCTTTATCTCATCCGCCTACTTCACCTGCTGACCCCCTTGCTACTGTTGCAATCATTCGGACACTTGAAATGCTTTAGCTACACTTAAAAACTATCGGTCATCTCACCTTCGCATTACATGCCCCCGCCATGACAATTTCTTCAGCTTGATTCTGACTAGGTTCTTATTAACTTTAGTTACCTCGGTGAAATACGGTCCTCACTCCTCGTCTTGTAATTTTACATTTTTTATAGCTCGTTACTCCGCCATAGGTTAACTTCACATCTGTTTTTAGGCTCCACGTTTCTGCTCCATAGGTGAGTACCGTTAAGATAAAACTGTTATTATGGCCCTTTTGGGGGATACTGTAAAACTGTCATTTATAACAAGAGAGTGCCTTGCAAAGGCACTTCATCTAAACTTTATTGCCAAGTTATCTAATTCTTAAAGAACTGGTGTCTTGTTGTGCCTCCTTTAAGCAGACGTTTTTCCTGAGCACTCAAAAAGTTTTTTCGGCTGCCCTAATCTGCCTTCTCCTTCAGAAAGTTCTGAATATCACTTCAATTTTCTGTATTGCCGCGATGGCGTTGCAGTAAAGAGATCGCCCCACATGCAAGAGGGTCGCTTGAATGCTTATCCCGCGCGATTCTCTATGGGTCAGAAAAATATTCGAGTGTGAATAAAATTCATTAAACGTGCTGAGGCTATCTCAAGGAAGCAGAGGCATCGCTGCGCTGGAGAGTTTAGGACAGCAGCATTCTTTCGAATGAAAGGCGGTAAGAGTATATATATTTACTTACCTCTCGCAGCTCGCGACCAAAGAGGGTCTTTGCACTATCCGGATCTTTTGCATCTCTGTTCGAAGCGAACGAATGCGATGCTATGGACGTGGTGGCCACAAAAAAAAGTGTTCGCGAACGCCAAACACACATCGTGCGCGCTGACGACAAGACAATACTCTAAAATATGCTGGAAGTGTTGGGCGAAAAGTGATGTTCTGCATGGCGGCTAAATTGTAAGAAGAGAGAGAGGGTTTATTGACGGGAAAGGAACATAAAAGTCATGAATGCAGCCGAAGGGGCACTGAAGCCATCAGGTAACACGGCCAGCGTAACGTTTGTAAATCCGATCAGAGTACTGAATACAAAATGGTGTGCATAAGTACTCGTAATAATAATAATAATATATTTGATGATAGAGGCTCTTTTTAATAAAACCAACATAGGAAAAGTTATTGCTAGCGTTGGCACCTGCCATCGAAACTGAAGCACCTGAGCTGCAGCATGCGTGAGAAAAGTGACAGGGAGAGGGAAAGGAACGGAGGACGAGAGCAAAAAAAAAATAGGAGTAGGGCCGCAACATACACTACATAAATATAAAAATACACGAAAACACTCGTATTGTTCACAATTATGAACGAGCATCGCTGGTTTTTAATTTATGAGGCTCGTCAGGTATCCCGTGGTACGCGCAGAAGATATGGGTGTTAGAAAATAAGTTTCAGTCATGGATTAATCCGTGAAATTTGTGGTGTTAGGTAGAGGTTAGTGTTGGGAAATTTTGGCATTGCTAAAAGCATAGCAGTCATTGCCACTAGTCCACTGGAGATTTCTCAGGCACCATGTGCAGAGTAAATGCAGAGATACATGTTCCATGACGAACGCGCAACGAACGGGGCGTGGAAGGACAGAGCGCTGTGTTGTGTCCCTGCCTGTGGCCTTCTTCTACGTCTCGTTTGTTGCGCTGTAGTTATGGAATATAGAAACCAACTCGCCCAACAACTTGCCTTAGAGATACATGAAGATTGCGGCATGATGTCGAGCTCAAGCATATTTTTTATTTGAGCGCTAATCTTCATTCGTTCTTTTGTAAGACGTAACATGAAATGGCAGTAATGTAATGACTTGACGGGTTGCATCGTGCATGCGGTGTCTAAAAGGCTTAATGGCAGCCGTATGCAAGGAAATTGAAGATGCTGCTTTTCGTTACTATCAAATTCCGGCTTCCTGATGAGCGTGCTATTGCTTACTGCCGATGATAAACCTGAAACTGTGTGAATTGCGTTGCATTTTCTTGAGGAAGTTGAACCTCATGTAAGCCAGAAGGTCGAGCTGTCGAAGAACGCCTGTCCTGAGTGTAAGGTTAACTACGATAACGTTCCGTTGAAAACCCCAGATGAAAGGTCACCTCAGAAGATTTTTAAGGAGGGGCCATGTTTCTCTATTATGACGATGGTGCCCTAGCTAGCGGCTCGCGATAAGAACGGGAGTGTTCGGAGAATGGTGCCGAATGGGGTACATCGCTAATAACTGCTCATGCATGTACAGAAAAAAGTGGGGAGACTTAAACTCCGCCTTAAGAACATTACACAATAACGTCAATGGGGCCCTTCAGCTGCCTGTTGTCATCTCTCCGCATCACTTCACAGACACGAGCACTGTCACTGTCACGAGCAAGACACACAAGGCCTCCTTTAAACCAAGTCGAGTCAGCGTGCCTCAGGGACCTAGGGACAGCGTGTCTGAATCGCGACCCGAGGGCAATAGGCTAGATTGCAATCTATTAACAGGAATTTTATTTTAGTGCAATAATTTCCATTCTTACACATCACAATGACGTTTAAGTCATGTTACTACCTAATAAAGAATTAGTCAATATTTTACTTACTTTTCAATTCCGAAGCCCGAAGTATTTTTTTAGGACCCGCTGGAACAATTGAGATTTTCTCGACACGTCAATGCCAGCTAGGATTCCGCTTTCAGAGCTGAACACGCCACTTAAAGCGGGACCCATATGGAGGAAACTTTCGCTGCAAACTTGGCGCGGCAAGCGCCTGCTCAATGGGACGCCCACGATGCTGTACCACATGTGACGAAAAACTGCAGGCTGCCGCCAGAGCGCTGCCACCATCATTTCAGTATTGCTAGAAACGTCCTGATTTTACTCACTCAGTGAAATGTTGAAAATATCAGGTTTACATTTTAAATTAAACTATTACTTATTCCATGACGACAAAAAGGGCGAGTTATTCTCTGTGACCCCTTTCTGCACTAAAATTGTTAAGCTGTTTGAATCAACATCGCAACCTGATGCCAAACAACTCAATTATTTGAAAATACTGCAGCCCCATTCTAGGAGCTATAGCAGGAGTGGTTACATATGATGTGGTAAAATTCCACGCATAAAAGGGTAAATGACAAGCATTTACAGATAAAAACGCTGCACACAACACCATACAATGCTACGACTAAATTGTCGACGCAAAACCCAAAATTGGTAATGCACGAATATTGCTATGCAAAGAGTTCCAACTCTCCACAGTACGCGGAAAAAAGCTGTATTTGAAAGCGTTAGTGCGGGAAAAAAAAGGTTGGATATTAAGATCGTGATCGCTCCTGGTTACAGATGGTTTTGAAAACGAGATATGCCTGCCCTCTGAAAGGGAGCTTAGCCATAGCTGCTCTGAAAATGTGAAAGTACTCTGAACATTAAGACGAAAAGCGCGAAAGAAACACTCGGACGCAAAGAAAGAGGAAGGAAAAGCGCTACAAAGCTGAATTTCATAAAAAATCGTGATGTGGGAATCTTTAGACAAAGCAAACGCTTTGTGCTACTTTTGTTTGCTTTGAACCTGAGGAACAGCGTAGCAGCAGCGAAAAATTGGTGGTGAAGCGAAAGGCCCGATTCGACGGGCGCCGCCATGTTGCCCGACGTGCGGAATTCAGACGCGGTCGGGCACTGATTCGTCCCTGCTGACACCTCCCATTGACTGCTTTTGGCAAGCGATTGTTCGCAGGCGAAGATATCTGGCCGGGCTTGATCGCAGGTGCACGGTAGCCGGGTGGCCGATTTCCAGTTTTTTGCAGGTTCATTGCTTCACATGGGTCTGCCTTAGCACTGTCGACTTAAAGATTAAGGCCGCACATTTTTTCGAGCACGGAGAATAGAGGGTGCAGTGAAGGCCGTCACAATTCGCCACCTCTAGTGGTTCGCGGAGATGGTCTTCGGAGCTCCTCAACGACCGACCTGCATGACATCTTTTCGACACTGTACGCTGCGCGCTTCCTTTTCTACTGCCGGCGTCACTGCACTCCATTTGTGCACAAGCTGTCGGTGAATATATGGTGGCGCTTTGCTTCAATGGTGTCGACATTTTCATTGAAAGCGTCCTCAAAATTCTTGTAAATTCTACATTCAAGGTTCATTTAAAGTTCGATGGATTTGGTAATGCCAGCGGGCTTCTGATGTCCACGTTTTTTTTTGCTTTATTCGTAACTGTACATAACGAAAGTGCAGAGACTGCATCGCGTTATTGTTCTTACGAAACTGCTCTCGTAATATTGTTTTTAATAGATTTTCTTCCGATGCGTACAAACCTCAAAATAATCGCTCTGCACGCCACGACTTTGGTCGGTTCGATTCTTGCGCTTTTCGAAATGATGGTATGGCCATCCAAGTCTTATGGAACGCCGGAAAGCTTCAATTAACTATGCGGATCTGACTTTGTTCCGCATACAGTAATAGTGACATGCTCGGACCAGTATCCGGTTTGGTGTAACGGCTTAGCGATGAGTCTTTCTGGTTCTGATTTGTCACCGTAGCAAAGATAGGTTTCGACAGCAAGCCACAAACCCTAGTTGGCTTCGACGATGCTGTCATCATCATATGACTCTCTGGGCATAGTGAAAACGGCAGTTTGATCTATTGTTTGATGGAAAAGAAAATTTGCAAAAAAGAAGTGCTTATGATAACATCATTTTCGCCTGGCTTATCGGGATAAGGAAGCCGACCTGTCAAGTGGCTGAAAAAGTTGGAGCGGTACTACGTACAAAAAAATGACCACCTTTTAAAGGGGCTGCGAAACACTGCTTGAACGGATGCCGGTTGTACTTAAAATGTATTATATTATGTCACACAGATGCTTACTCAAAAAAGAATTACGAGAAACGATGCATAGGGGTGTTATACAGTGAAGAAATTTCAAAATACAAGCAAACAAAATGCTGCCTCAACTCGATTTTCGCGCATCTTCTCATTCCCATTTCACTTTCGCCATGACGACACTTAATGCGACCAATCAAAACAGCCTATCTGAGAACGTGGCGGAAGCTTGCATTCCATGGTTGCCTGTTCTCTATAACTCGGTCATGCCAAAGTTGGGAGTGCCGTTTGCATGGTTACAACAACCATGTGAACGCCCAGCTGACCCAACGATGCTTCATCGTCACGTCGACGGCGCAAAAGAGAAAACTGATCGGATACGTTCCCTGCCTTGTGGATCCGAACTCGAGCGCGAGACACTGCGACGGTGTGACGGTCTGCGCTAGATATCAGACACATTTAGCATAGCGCGTACAGCTACTGCTTACCGCCAACTTTTGCCCGTCGCTCTTAGCGCGCTGGTTGGTCTCGTCGAGCAAGGAGCGCACGCTGTTGACGGAAGCGTGGTGCCATCTGGGACTGCCCGCTTCCGGTGATCCTCTACAAGCTGACGATGCGGACTATCTGCTAAATGTGAAACGAACGCATCCTTCCTTGCGAACGAAACGAACGCTTATAGAATGCAATGGCTCAATCGCATCGATTCCGGAAAGCCATTCTCAGATACATAGAGAGTAGCCATAAGTGCTGGGTGCTAGGTCGTAGGATGTTTACAGAGAGGCGCGAAGTCCTTCGATGCAAAAAGTAGCCAGAGCCTCTGGTGGTGTATTTTTGTTTTACTTGCCTTACAGCGCTTTTATCTAAGGCAAACAAGTTGGTTTTGTTAATGAAATATAAAACATAACAATTTGACAAGACGTTTGTCTAGTTATTGAGCCAATTTGCAGTGTATTTACTCTTTGTCCAATAATCAAGCTCCCAATAAGTGATGTCATATCCGCTGGTAAAAAGCACCACTGTATGGTGACACCGTCAGCTCCGCGAATTTGCTTTTGCTAGCTAATTAAAATATTAAAAACCGCAGTATACGCGGTACGACCGATGCTAATAGCATCACTATAACTCATTTTATGCAACCAACTGGCAAAACAATGCATTGAAAAAGTGTTTCGGAGCCCCTTAAACCTTTAGTAACACTTCACTGTTTTCAAATTTTTATGCCATTGGGATTCCTTGGCCACCTGCTCTTCACCCTACTTCTTCAGAGCTCTCCCATCACAGCTCGTCTTTTTTTAATCTTTGCTGCACAATGACTTGAGTATTTGCTGACTTTGTGTTCATCCATGGTTGCGAGAATATTTCATGGTTTCTCATATTTTGAATATTCGAGGTGCTACCCGAACTGGAGCAACTTCCAGTACACACAGAACTTCTTTGTTACCGTAATGTTATTCTGCGACTCTTACCTGCTGCGTTTCATACGTGAAGGAGCTCTTCTCGAGATCAGTTCTATTCACATCATCCAATGATTGCCTTTCTTTCTTTATGACATTTCGCTGCCCATAATAGCCTCAGGTTTTGCTAGTATGTAAGAAAAGGCCCTGAAAGAATGAACGGGGTGGAAGAGAGAGAAGGTGTACGTTAAGGAAGCGAACGAGCAGAATTTACAGGTTTGCTAGCCTGCAAGGAAGATTAAGAAATCGGAGCCGAGAAAACAGATCTGGAAGAAGCTGCAAGGCGCCTCAAAATCATTTGGCGATGAGATTGATTAAGCATTCTAATAAGTGAGTAATTATTCAGCAGCATCCACTGAAGCCTGCCTTTACGCCTACTAAGGAGACATAAGTATGTTGCACAGAAACTTCGTAGCAAAAGAAAAAGTATTCCTTATAATGGTTTCAATATCGGGACCAGCACATAACCAGAAACGCCGCTTTGCCAACTGAGCTTACCTGGACAGCTTGCATATCGAAAGCGTAAGATCGAATTGATCAACGACTCGAAGCATTAGGTCTTCTGCTAGCTTGAAGAGCTAAGGGTGTCGTCGTAGCGCATTTATAAGCGATAGCTGACTGCCATTGCCTGACTGGTCGTTTACTTTACACGGTAAGCAACCGCCGGTTGTTCACGTGGAACTACCCACAGGTTGCGCATTCCTCCTTCCACGGTAGCCACCGCATGGATTTTTTTCCCTTGGCGCCCACATTCCAGTCTTTCTCGTCTCCCTTACAAGTGGAGAGGGGAAGAAAAATTCTTCTCTCCACTTTGCAGTCTGCTAGCCGTGGCAATTAGTGTGCACAAAATTATGCTGCCGGAAACCGGACACTTTTTCTTCACGGTGCCCTAACAAAAAGTCCTACGTATTGTCGGTCGGTCGGCTATAGGTAATTTGGGACTTTTTGGTGTCGTGTCGGCCTATTGGTGTCGGACATATTGGATTCGAGTGTACTGCTTTCGTGCCTACTATTGTTCGAAAGGCTTACATGTTTGCTGCCCTGTCGGTCTGTGTGAATGAAGGTGCAGCCACTTTAAGACACCTGACATGCACCTTCGCAGCATTTTAACCAATGATCCTGAGGACTTCTGTGGGCAAGCTTGAAACAGTTCTCTATTAGAGACATACATGAAAGCTTCATTATGGTCTTACATGTATATGAGCTGCAGGTGCCTGAGTTCATGCATACTGCTTCTTTCCGATTCTTCAACTGCTCCGTACTTGTGTTGCCCGCGCAAAAACGAAACCGAGCTGTAATCATCATCATCAGCTTGACTACGCCCACGGCAGGGCAAAGGACTCTCCCTCTTTTATTAAGCGACAGCGTGAATGAGCCCGAGTCACAGAAAAGCCGGCGTCGGCGTTGGTGGCGTTATCGCTGTCGGCATTGCAACACGAGAAACTCCAAGTAAAACAATCTGGTTGATATACAGCGAAACGAACCCTCCCACAATGCGAGGCGAGCACGCCCAGAACACGCTACGAAAGCTCGTTGGTTCGAACTGGATAAAAGTGGAGCCATTGAATATATTGTGGTCTTTGACTTCGGGAAGTGTTTTCGTGTACTACTGCATACATGAGTAATACCCTGGCAGCGCTGCAACACGCTGCCGCGTTCCACTCCGAAAGGCTGAGCTTAAGCCTACTTCAATTTTTCTACCTCTTATTAATCTTACTTACTATAGCTTCCACACTCTCTTTGATACACAGAAGTCCTCTATGTTGCCTGCTGTATATTGATTGATGAAGAATCCCACACATAATTCCCGTCTCTCCGCTAATCCCTGCTAGTACAGTACCTGCCCGCCCTTTCGTACTCAATACGCCTCATCTGTCGTCCTAACTTACTAAGCCCGATGAAATTCCATTTATTGCACTCTAGTTCCTCAAGCAGCACTCCTAGGCTAGCCTTACTGGATAAGGTTACGACGTTAAGCGTTGCCAAGTACAGTTTCCAAAGGCGACCTCCCCGGAGCCAGAGATTCTTAGCACGCTCCGCTGCGCCACAGGTTTCACCACCGCTTTTGTCAGTTGATCCGCAGCCTCTGGGCACTGAGGGCAGATGGTTAATTGGTTTGTTCATAGAAGTTTGTGGCCAAATACTACACCAGGGAGCACGAATACTCTTGTGAGGAAGTGCGTTGTCGGTTCTGGGCACAAAAATCAGTCCACACCTCAGGCCTGGGTATGCAATTCCTTCGACAGACAGAGTTTATTTTTGAAACCAGGTGCAGAATTGCGTGGCGCCAGAATTCGAACCCCGGTGCTCTTGCACGCGAGGCGGATGCTCTATCTCTGCGCCATCGCTGAAACTGAGCTGTAGAACGGAATAAAACATGAATAGCAACAAAGTGTGTTCACCAGCATTACGGCAGACTTTTGAAGCAAAGTAAAATGGAAAAATAAGACCGAAAAGATTTACTTCAGCTCCAAAGTTTGCACACCGAACATCTTAGGGATGTGAAAGAATTGCTTCATACTGTGGACCAAGCCTATCCAGTACACGACAACCACTGGCGCTCAAGTACTGTCATATTAAAAAATTTAAAGATCGCGTGTTCTAAAAAAAAATGTTTACTGTAGCACTGCATTGTGACCCAGTTCAGTGGTATTGCTACCAGCAAAGAGAGCTTACACGTCCCTTCATAATTTTGAGCGCGTTCCTCACCGTAGGCTACTAACCAAACTAAAACACCTTAACATTAACGCACGAGTCATTTTATGGATAAAAGTTTTTTTGACACTCCGAACAGTTCCCAAATTTAAACCACTGAAATTCCTCTTTTATTCCTGTCAAGTCCGGCGCTTCGCAAGGGCTTAGTCCATTGCTTTTTCTAATATTTATCATAGATTAGACTAACTGCATCTCGTTCCGAGTAAGACCGCAGGTGGCTTGTTAGTTACTGTGCGGGATCTCATCGAAAACCGAGGTGCAGTGGCCTTCCAGAACAGCTCGGGCATATCGGTGAATTCCTTTTTGGAACTTTTGACTTGCTACCTTTCTTCCACTGTGGTAGAACATGAAAACTGCCGGTACATACAGAAGCAGGGCGTTCCCATTGGCTCGTGTGTAGCTCCTATTTTGTGCCACATATTATTATCCCATTTTGACAATTTGTTGCATGATACCCTTACTGACGATCGAGTAGTGAAAGTTTTTAGGTATGTAGACGATTTCTTAATTTTCTTGAAACTAACTTCCCGTGACAGTGTCGAAGCGGCTGCAAATGACATTTTGACCTTCTTTACCGATACCTGTCCTGACTTGAGTTTTACTCATGAAGTGCCCCTTGAGGACTCAATTAGATTTTTAGATTTGACTCTCACCTTCTCTGATGAAAGCCATGTTTGCTGGAGCTACTCTCCACGGACCAAGAAAAGCCTGCTGCCCTTCTCCTCCTCACATTCCAAACTTGTGAACAGAGGCATTGCCAACCTTTGCCTTGGTAATGCTCTGCGCAGGTCTTGTTCACACAATATGCAAAAGAGTTTCTTAGCGCAACTTGACCGCTTGAGGTCAGCGGGCTACCCTGAGGATGTCCTCGTTTCTATTGCTGAGACCTTGACCAGTAAATTTAAGTCACAGTACAAAAGAGATGAAACGCCTAGTGAGGAATCCAGACCTGCTGTAATGCCATGCCTGCATAAAATCTCACATAACGTTAAGAAGGTAGCCATGAAATACGGTGTTAAGGTAGTCTTTTCTGCGCCCACCAAACTGCCGTCGCTTTGTTCACGTATCTCAAAAATCAGCACAAAAAAGAAATGTAATGTTAAACACCAGAGCATGTTCACCAAATGCACAACCGATGTTGTTTACTCGCTCCCACTGTCCTGTGGCAAGGCCTACATAGGTCAAACGGGTCAATGCGTCAACGACCGTATGAGGCAGCACCGCACTTCGCTGCAGCCAGGCAACACAGCAAATCTTCCAAGACATTGCAACCACTGCAAAGACTGCACCCCTCTGTTCCATAATGTCAACATCGTCGGCCGCGGAAAAACACAGATAGAAGGAGAAATCTTAGAAGCTTTTAAAATCAAGCAGTTAGGAACTGAATGCGTCAGCGACAGCTCTGTCAGGTTCACAGCAAAAGAATACACTTTCATGAATGGGAAATAGGTTGCCACATGTTTTTTCGCTCGCTTAATCAGTTTTGTGTTGCTGTTTTGATAGCGTTTGTGGTGCTCACGCGCATGTGCGCCCTGTTCTGATGTTGGCGAAGTAAAGAATTTTCAGTTGTGTTTCCAGCGTTGTCCTGTGTACTTCTCCTCCTTGTGAATGCGTCCTTTTCGCTGGTTTTTCCACATACCTGCTTCCAAGAGAATCAGCGCACGAGTCTGTATAGCAGGTGGGAGTCCCTTCTTGTCCTGGCTTTACGCCCATTCGAGCTCTTTTGGGCCGGGCTTCTTGTATCTTTCGTTTGTGTCTTTTTTTAAGTTTGGAGGCAAGAAAACAGAAAGAGAAAATGCTGTAACTGGAATCATAGAAGCTTTGCTGTAATCAAGCTCGCTATGTTATAGGGTATTGAAAATTGAATCTGTAGTTCATCTAAACGGCTTTAGCGATCACGACCTTCTTCAGGTAAGAATCAGTGTTCCACTACCCTTTTCAGGGATCTCAAAGAAAATAATACGTGATTATAATAAAGCAAACAACTCTAAAATAAACGATGAACTTGAAGTATTTTTCAACCGCACGCTACTTCCTTCTTTTTATAATCACTCGGTGGAAGATAACTGGGTATGTTTCAAGAATAAAATATCTACTCTAATTAACAAATATATCCCGTTGATTTCGATATCAAATAACAAAACAAATCCTTGGTTTACTAATGCCCTACGTAAGCTCAGGAATAAAAAGAAACGTCGGTACAATACCGCTAAACGCGTCAATAATGCTCCTTCGTGGGAAAGGTACAGCCTTTGCTTAAAAACGTACTGTTCTGCCTTAGCTGCAGCTAAAAACAAATATTTCTCCACAGATTTACCTTTTCTCTTAAATTCGAATCCAAAAAAGTTTTGGCGAGTTATATCACCTGACCGTGACTCTAACCAGATAGCCTTGCATAGCGATACAAATACTCCCCTCTCTGACAATGTGTGCCCCTCTGCTTTTAATACGCTTTTTTCATCGATTTTCAGCCGCGAGGATCATACCAATGTACCTGATGTTGCTGATTTTGACTGGCAATTCATGGAAAGTATTGAAATCTCGGTGGAGAGAATTGCATGTCCTATTAATAATTTGAAGTTTTCTACTTCATCTGGTATTGACAATATTAGTTCCAAGATATTAAAAAATACCATTTCTATATCCAGTAACATTCTGTACCATATATTCAAGCAGTCCTTGTCATCGGGACAGCTGCCCAACGACTGGAAAATGGCCAAAATCATACCCATATTTAAAACTGGGAATAAACACTCCCCGGAAAATTAACGTCCAATTTCATTGACCTGCATTTGCCGCGAGATGCTCGAACATATAATTGCTACTAATATTTATAATCACATAGAGTCCAATAATTTCTTTTTTCGCCATCAACATGGTTTCAGGAAATGATTATCATGTGAGACACAGTTACTCGAATTCACGACTGATCTGCACCTTAACATGAACAATAACCAGCAGACCGATTGCATTTTCCTTTACTTTTCCAAAGCATTTGATCGTGTAGCTCATTGTTGCCTTATTGCTAAATTAACTGCACTTCGAATTGACTCCTTCACACCAACATGGCTTCGTAATTTTCTTTCGAATCGTCAACAGTTCACAGTAGTTAATAATATTGCTTCGTCTCCTACTTACGTTACTTCTGGTGTGCCTCAGGGCAGTGTTTTGGGTCCTTTACTCTTCCTAATTTACATAAATGATTTGCCACTTAATGTTTCTTCTCGCTTACGTAATTTTGCTGACGACTGCATCATTTACAGATCAATTAACAGTGCTGATGACCACCTGGCCCTTCAAAATCACCTTAGCCTAATTCGTAGTTGGTGTAACACCTGGTTAATGGCTCTAAATGTGTCAAAATGTCAGGTGATTTCTTTTAGTCGTAAGCGTGACAACTCACATTTTTTATACAACGTCAATAATAACGAATTGTTACATACAGTACCGTATAAATATTTGGGTGTTCCCCTAACCGATAACCTCTCCTGGACAGACCATATTACAGCCGTTTGCGCAAAAGCTTCAAGGACATTAGGTTACCTACGTCGTAATCTGAATGATTCACCTTCCCACATCCGCAAATTAGCCTATCAGACATTTGTTCGTCCTCAGCTCGAGTATGCATCATCCATTTGGTCCCCACATACTACATACTTAATCGACATGCTTGAATCAGTCCAGAACCGAGCTGCCCGTTTCATTTCACGTAATTATACCCATCACTCCACCGTAACGCAAATGAAACTCGATCATTCCATACAGCCTTTAGTTCTTTGCCGTAATATCGCTGTTTTATCCTTGTTTCACAAATATGTTTATAATGCCACACAATCCACACTACATATCCAGACCGCCTCGAACACGTCTCGTCGTTTAAATAGCCACTTAAGTTTTGCGCGCGTGTACGGTACGACACATGCATTTAACTTTTTCCGCACTCCCTACCGCCATTCGCTTGGTGGAATAATATGCCTGATCACGTTGCTTCCGAGTCAGATCAAGAAAAATTTCGTCATCTCCTACACGAGCATTTTTCATAACAGCACTTACAAATAACTTTATCTTTGTTTCTTACACTTGGCAATCTGCTTCGAACTTCTTGTGATATTTGTGATGCATTGCTATCTCTCGCCTGTGAATTGCTATTTCATGCTGCGTCGTGTGTTCATTTGTATGACCTGTATATATTATTGCTTTTTTGCGTCTTTTTTCCTGAATATCACTTCAAGAATTGTACTCCCTGATATGTTCATTCTTTGTGTATTTTACTTTCTAGTATTAATGCCTTACGTTAGGTTTTACTCATGTTATTTTCTTAAGTGTACCTTTGTGGCCTCTCATTACTACAGTTGTTCCTGTTTCATGGTTTTTATCTTGGTAGTAATGTTGGTGAGCCCTGTATTGAGGTGTATTTTTTGTATACCACTTTAGAAGGCTGCTTACTCTGTAACCACCACTTACACAATGCCCCCATGGGGCCTGTAAGGTATTTTAAATAAATAAATAAATAATGTTTTCTGCTGAGTTATTACGCTGATGCCTCTATCGCTTGAGTGCGAATCTTCACTACAGTGTACAGCCAAAAACTGAATAATATCCTTCATGACCTTTCTGCGCTAGATTAAAATCAGCTGGTAAATCTTTAAGCTTTATTTCAAAACAACCTACCTGTTTCAAGTCACGCGAAAGCTTGAAGTGAACGAGTGGTGTGATAACTGTATCCCAGACATGGCCGAATGTGCAAGACATTATTACGAAGAAGGCGAAGGAAAAAGGAAGTGGCGCGGGGAGGAGCGCTCGCGCTAGGCTGTCGTCATCTGTCATCATGTTTTCCTCTTCCTTGGCTTGCCACCTCATATCATTTAGTGTGAAGTCCTGACTAACATCGCCATTCTGGCCCCTGGAGCGTGCGCGCCTTCTGCAAGCCTTGGTCTTCGGCCGAGGAGACGTGGACTCCGATCAGCTCAACCCCTTCTCGACCTGGCCAGAATTGGCCCGCCGCTTTCCTGCGCCCTGCCCACAGCCGCAGCACAAGACAAGACGAAGAGAACCAGACGAAGTATGACCCGATAACGACAAGAACAAAACAGCCCCCTCACCCAAGCTGTTCGGCGAGTCCATAAGCCTTGACCTTCGTCGCCGGGTGACCGACCGCTGGGCGTGAAGCTGCGGGGCAACCGTTTATCGTATCATCTTGTTCATCTTGGTGGCAAGCCTTTCATCGTCTTCTGTTCTTTCTGACCATGTTCATCGGCACGTCACACTTTAGAACTCAAGCAATAGATAGTGGGGATCGCTCGGTGTCCCCCAGTAGTATTACAAAGACGAAGAAGAGGGCAGTGGCCCGGAACGAAGCGGTTTCCTCAATATCTCTCAAAATTCGTTATATATATATATTCAAAAATTCCTCTATATATATATTTACCAGCTGCTTGAAGTAACTGTTGATGAATTTGATCCTCTTTGATCCGCACCAAACTGAGACCAATCCCCCACCGTGGGCAACTGCCATCGCTTTTGAGGCAACAACAACAGTACCAGCAATGACGAAGCGCTCCCGTTAGGCCCGCAGTAATTAAATCATATTTAATCTGTCATTATGTCGTCCTGCTCACTCGCTTGTCACCTTGAACCAATACAATTGATAATTAGCATTTGATTGGAGCACTCTTCCTTAGAAGCACAGGAGTGGCTAGCGTCAATAAGTCCCACCATACTGGATTGTGATTGGATTCCATAAAACTCTATAAAACTAGGTTGAAGCTGTGCAGAAGGAAGACAATCGCTGGGTCTGTGACGAGCGTTGCTGAGGTGATAATTCTTCGACACTTTATTATTCACAATTGGCTGCTATGTAAAATAGCTGGCATTTGGAGTATTTAATGTTCCTATATAGGGCTCTTTGTTCATATCGATATTTATTCACTCATTGCATTACGCTACCTGAGCCTGCATGAAAAATATTATCATTACCTTAACTTGACCTATTGCTTTGCTTGAAACAAGAAATTTTATATACAGTTGCCTCACTGCCCTTAGACGTAAAGGATGTTGTTGTTGAAGTCCTCGAGGTTTGCATTAAGCAGCGCAACTGACTATTTTCTTCCACGAAGAAGATATTGTTGCAGTTGGTCAGATATAATTGTTAAATATCAACCTTAAAAATTACTAATTACTCAAGCTCTTGTTCGAATGTGCATGCCAGCTCTAATCAACGTTGAATATATGGAATATTCAGGAAGTTTCCGAAAGGGAAAGAGTGAAAGCTGAAATGAAAAGAGCAAAACTGCCGGGAGTCGAATAGACCCCACCTTCTACAGGTAGACAGCGTGGAGTGCCAAACGTAATAATTAAAAAAGCACAAGTGAGGCGCATATAAAAGTATGTCTGAAGGGGAAGTGCTCCCTGTTTCGAGTGTTGTGTTAATGTATTGTCGAGTGGCGGCGTGTTTTGAAGTGCATCGTGGGCATTGTCAAACCTTATGTACCTGAGAACATCATTGTATTGATATATCTTGGCATTTGTGTTCACAGTTTTTGAGCGCATGCACGTGCACTCGAATTTTGTATTTTGTGATTACTGTAGTAAAATATTCCTAAGTGTAGGAGCACTCTCAGAAAACTCTGTCTATTCGGAAAGCCGGCGTGGTGCGGAAGCAATCTCCCCCGCCGCCACCGTACACTATTTTGGAACATTCCACTGTGCGTTTGTGCGCGCCTGGCTTGGAGCGAAGAACGAACAAACACGGTGGGGGTCTGTATATAAATTATATGAAGGACGATGAACGCGCCGTCAGTCGGGAGGGGGATTGGAGGGGCCACTGGGATATCTGTCACAACCGGGGCCCTTGCTTAGACGGTCGTGGATGTTATGACGCACGCGTATCCGTTCAACATTTCTTCTGTTATCTTTCAACTCTCCCTCCTCTATCTGCGTGGCAGCAATTGTGGTTAAGCTCTAGCCAGTGTGGGCAGGCAAGTGCACTTTATCTCTCATCCATCCTTCAGTCGCAACAACAACAACGTTTCCAGTCAGCCAGTGCCCCCGTCTAAGATTTAAGGAGCACTCCTGCACGACTCCTGGGTAGCCGCTGTTCGCCCAGCCACGGACCAGCGAGGCACCGTGCGCCAGTGTGCGGGACGGCTCCGTATATAGTGATCCTTCGGTCGTCGTACTTTCACAGTGCCCGGTGAGCAAATTCTGTTTAGTTTGTTTATCTCTCGCCTACACTGTAATCTCTCTCACTTGTTACTTTACATGTGTTGCATGGTGTTGTATATCACTTTATATCTGTTCGTACGATTGATTAGAAAATCTGTATCGTCGAATTGCTGTATAAAATTTTGTTTGCGAAAATTTGGCTCCGATCCATTCTCTGGCTTGCGACCAGCGAAAGCTCGGCAGCAAATGGCCACCCCCTTGTCACTTGGTAGCTGGTTTCTGAGGAGAGATTACTACCCCCACATGCTCCAAGTGTGTCTGAGAGTGCACGTCTCAAGTGCGGGAAAGGGGACGCGCAATCCGAACAGCTTATGGTATTTTATCATTGTGGTAGATTGTGCAGTCACGCACAGTGACGTAGGTGTGCCACAAGAGAGCATGCGCCAGTTGTGTGCCTGTGTTGCCATCACCGGTTGTGCTGATAACGGGCCACCGCCGCAGCTATTTAAGCAGTCGTGTTCTTGGAATAAAACGCTTTTGATTCTGTGCATTGTGACTCACGCGTCAGTCTGTTACAGTGGCGACGAGGCACGGTCGAACCCGTGCAAGGGCCTGTTGGTCGGCGACATGGCTTTCGGCAGGCGCATTCGAGAGTTCGACCTCAGTGAAAATTCATCGTGGGTAGATTATGTCGAGCGCATTGAGTTATCGTGCGCAGCTAACAAGCTCACAACGGATGACGACAAACGAGCTGTGTTGCTCAGTTGCTGTGGGCCAGAGACGTACTCCCTCATAGCAACCATCGTCAAGCCTTCGCGGCCACCCAACGTGGGCTATCAAGTCATCGTCGACGCTGTGAGGTACGTCTTTTCGAAGCGCGACCAACAAGACGGAGAGGGCGTGGCTGACTATGTCACTGCTTTGCGCAAGTTATCCGAGAACTGCGGATTTGGCGGTACAAAAATTCCGTTAGAGGAAATGTTGCGTGACAGTCTGGTTTTTTGGGAATTTCGGACAGTGTGGTTCAACAGCGTTTGTTGGCGGAAAAGGATCTGACGTTTGAGACGGCATACGAGTTTAGCAGTAACGGCGGAAACGACTGCCAAGCAGCAAAAAGCAAAGAGGAGCAATGCACAAGAACCCGAGTTCCAGCAGGAGTTGACGGCGGAAGTAGGAAGGGTGGCGAGCATGAAGAAACCAGAAAGACAGCGGCGTTGTTTTCGCTGTTTGGCAGCCCATTCAGGATGGCGGTGCAGATACAAAGATTCTGTGTGCTTCAGCTGCGGTGGAAAGGGACACTTATCAAAAGCATGCCGAAAAAAGCAAGCAGAGAGTGGAAATGCAGATGGATGATATGGAACATGCTGTGAAGAGCGAGTACGACGAGTCGTTCAGTATCAGCCAAGTAAAAAGTGGGGACGCCCAAGTACGTCATCGCTGTAGAGATTGGGAAGGAAAGCGTGCCTATGGAAGTAGATTCTGGAGCTGCCAGGTCTATTATTAGTGTGAACAAATTTCAAAAGCTGCAAGTGGCGAAACAGATCAAGCTGGAAGATTGCAACACGGCCAACTCGTTACCTGGACGAGGGAAGGTCTCGACGTGCTGGGAAAAAGCGTCCGTGCCCGTGAGGTTCAAAGGCAGAAAATTTAAGTTGCCACTACTTGTAGTGCAAAAAAGAGGGAAACACTCTTCTAGGCCGGGATTGGTTCCAGCCACTGGAAATCAGCATAGCTGGCCTTTACAGCGTCCACGCCAGAGCAGAAGGCATTTTGGAAAGGTTTCCAGAGGTGTTCAGTGACACGTTTCCAGGGGCTGCCCTACCCCGCATCCACATCGAACTCAAGGAGGGCGCCCAAGCCAGGTTCCTGAAATGTCGTAGCATTCCGTTTGCGATGAGGGAGGGAAGTCGTGGCAGAGCTTAACCGCTTGGTGGAGCTGGGAATTCTACAACCCACTCAGTATTCCGACTGGGCAACGCCAATCCTCGTGGTGCGGAAAAAAAACGGCTCCCTCAGAATATGCGGGGATTATCGAAGCACTGTGAACCAGGCCGTCAAAAGCAATGTGTACCCACTTCCGACAAGCAAAGAACTTTTTGCGAGGTTAGGAAGGGGGCGTGTTTTTTCCAAGCTGGATCTGACTCAGGCCTATCAGGCAACTGTTGGTAGATGAAGAAACGGCAGAGTTGCTCACGATTAACACCGTGCAGGGGCTATACAAGGTTTGTCGTCTGCCGTTCGGCGTGTCCGTTGCTCCTGGTGTTTTTCAAAGAACCATGGACACCGTGTTGGCTGGAATGCCGCACGTAGCGACATACCTAGACGACATCCTGATTGCCAGCGAGTCGATTGAGAGAGCATGAAAGGATGTTGGCTGAAGGTCCTCAGCCGCTTGGGCCAAATCGGGGTCTCAGAGTTCAAGCGGAAAAGTGCAAATTTTTCAAGGAGAGTCTTGAGTTTTCTAGGGCATCGGATTGACGCAAAGGGCATCTACCCCTCCAAGGTCAAGGTCGAGGCCATCCACCAAGCTCCTGCACCCAAGAACAAAAAGGAACTGCAGGCCTTTTTGGGTATGATAAATTTCTATAATCGGTTCTTGAAGGGAAGAACAGAAGTAGCGGAAAAGCTGTATTGTTTGTTGGATAGCCACGTAGCATGGAACTGGGGTGCAGAGCATATGGAAGCGTTTGAGAGCCTGAAGAAGTTGCTAACGTCTAACTCGTTGCTGGTGCATTTTAAGACTGATGTTCCGTTAGTGTTGTCATGCGACGCATCATCTGTGGGTGTAGGAGCTGTTTTGGCTCATCGCGACAGCAAAGGAAATGAGCAGCCTGTGGCGTATGCGTCCAGAACGCTATCTAGGGCGGAGCGCAATTATGCTCAGATTGACCGTGAGGCCCTTGCCGTGGTTTTTGGGGTTCGACAATTTCACCAATACCTTTGTGGGCGAGATTTCCTCATTATCACGGATCACAAACCCTTGCTAGGAATTTTCCAGAGGCAGAAGCAAATTCCGGCGGTTATTTCTCCCCGCATGTTACGGTGGACGCTAATGCTGTCTGCATACGATTACGTGCTCGAGTACACGAAAACCAAGGACCATGGAAACGCCGACTGCCTAAGCAGGTTTACCGGGCCCCTTAACCCGCCAAGAGACCGAGGCGCCAGGCGACATACTCCTTCTGGAAGCTGTGGAGTACCCTCCAGTGAGCGCAATGGAAGTGGCAGCCTTCACCAGGGGTGATCCCCTGCTGTACCAGGTGAAGCAATGGATCCTGGAGGGCTGGCCGCGAGAACGGGGTAGCCCTGAAGTATTCTGCATATTGGGTAAGACAAAACGAGTTGTCCGTACATCGTGACTGTGTACTCCTGGGGGAGCCGCGTAGTTATTCCAGAGGCACTGCAGAAGCAAGTTCTAAGCCTTATGCATGCTAACCATCCAGGAGTGACGGCCGTGAAGGCAATCGCTAGGTCGTACGTGTGGTGGGCCGAAGATGGACGAAAAGATCGTCGAGTTTGTGAGGCACTGCACGCCATGCCAGGAAAACAGGCAGAGTGAACCAAGGACACCAACGCATTTCTGGACTAAGCCTGAACGACCGTGGAGTAGAATACACGTGGATTTCGCAGGACCCGTCCAGGGCGTGTTTTTTTTGGTGGTTGTAGACGCCCTGTCAAACTGGGCCGAAATTGAAGCGATGCCGTCTCTCCCAGTCATCTGCAGTAATTGAAAAGTTTCGCAAAATGTTTGCAACACATGGTTTGCCCGACTTGGTTGTGTCGGATAATGGCACCGCTTTTGCAAGCAGAGAAAATCAGGTTTTCCTGAAACTGAATGTGTATACGCTATATGTATGCGGCGCCGTACCACCCGGCGAGCAACGGAAGGGCGGAGCGGATGGTCCGAGAACTGAAGTGTGCGTTACGGAAACAGAGACAGGGCACCGTATTATGCAAGGTTGCACGATTTCTATTCAAACAGCACTCTACGCCGCACGCCGAGACCGGGAAATCTCCAGCCGAAGTCATGCTGGGCCGGAAGTTCAGGACCGCCCTATCCAGCCTTCGCCCGGATGAGCGTGACGCAAGCTGCCTTCGGCAGCTGCCACCACGAGGTTTCCAGTCTGGTGACGCCGTGTACGCGCGGAACTTCCGGCCAGGGCCCAAGTGGTTGTTTGCACGCGTGTCGCGACCGATAGGGCCAGCGTACATGTACGAGCTGAGTACGGCAGACGGAGCTGTGCACCGACGCCACCGCAACCACGTTCGCAGAGCATGGTGCTCTGATCCCCGCCGACAACAGACCAGCAAACCTGTCCCTCGTTCGCTCAGCCGTCTATGTCAAGCCGCGCACTGGGACCTCCGGAGCCCGAGACGTCTCAGCCGCTCCGGCGTTCCACTCGCCAACGTAACCCAGTGCGACGTTACGGCATCGATGACTAAGGGGGAAGGGATGTGGTAGATTGTTGCAGTCACGCACTGTGACGTAGGTGTGCCACAAGAGAGCATGCGCCAGTTCTGTGCCTGTGTTGCTATCACCGGTTGTGCTGATAACGGGCCACCGCCGCAGCTATTTAAGCAGTCGTGTTCTTGGAATAAAGCGCTTTTGATTCTGTGCATTGTGACTCACGCGTCAGTCTGTTACAATCATCAATAAAGTTACGTTCGAGGGTGACGTAGGCAAAATGCCAAACTAAAGGCTTGACTAGGGCAATGGTCCCTTGCCAGCGAATAATTTCATGTCTAGCAGATTTGGGGAAACGGCTGACGCCAGTAACACAACTATGATATGACAAATCTGATCAAGATTGAAATATGCGGTCGTGATGCATACACATTAATTTCAATTTATATCGAACAACCTAAAATGCTCTTAACTGGGAATGAAAAAGGTATAGAACCGCGTTCATATTTACTTGCAAACTGCATGAAATACATACAGAAAAAAATGCTTTGAAACAACTCACGTAAAGATATAAAATGAACAAGGAGACATTACAAAATTGACGTTCACACGCATACAATAGAAAAACATTTGAAAAGTTAATTCATCACATGTTAATCTCTGTCGGTTAGTCAATAGACGCAGACTGTTTAGTAGTTGGGGAGCCCAAATTGATGTATCTGATATTGTTAATTAGTTCGGCAATGTTGTATGTTCAAATGTTAGCAGAAACGCACGGAATAACGTCTGGTGAAAAAAAATGGTTTTTAAAGAAAGAAAACGAGACAGTAACTGTCTCACATACCTCGGTGAACACCCGAACCGCGTAGTAAGGGAAGAGATAAATGAGGGAGTAAAAAATTGCCAACGACTGCGTTACCTACTAATGCAAAGTTTCAGCGCAGCTCATCAGCTTTTTCTGCTTTTTTATAAATTGAGACAAAGAGTACGCCACACAGCTGGCAAAAGAAAATTGCCGACAATTAAGCGATTCTCTCAGTGGGACGCTAAGCACGACACGGACTTGACATATCTGTAGAGCGCCACTTGATCCGACTAACACAAAATCAGAAAACAATAAAGCCATATACCGCTTGATTCACCCTTTCGAGGGCACTGACTCGGTACTCCAAGAAGAGAGTGCGCGCCAAATGCTTTGGTAGCACGAACCCGCCGACCTATTCAGGAGAGTACCAGGAGACGATAACGGTAATCTCGACACAAAGATCACATGAGAAGAGGTCTACGCGGTTATACGAAACGCCACCAGAAATAGGGCCGCGGGTGCGGATAAGATAAACAACGCATTCATCCGCAACCTCAGAGATGAGCTTGTCGCAGAACTGAACGACTTCTTGGACAAACATTGGGAAGCTGAAGCATCCCCGTGCAGTGGAAGCATGCCGAAGTGGTGATCATACCCAAGTCAGGCAAGAAGCTGCAGACAGAAAACCTCACACGGATCTCGCTTACGTCATGCCTAGGAAAACTATACGAGCGAGTGGTAACACAGAAGCTTCAAAACTACTTGAAAGACAAAGAACAGATCCCTCGCAGCATGTTCGGCTTTAGAGCAAAATTATCAACTGAAGACGCACTCTTAAATATATGAAAAAGTACTTCGGAGCGTTCCTGCGGACGGAGAACACATAATAGTGGCCCTAATCATTAAGGGGCTTTTGAAAATGTCAGCCAGGAAGCAATTCTTACGGGCCTAGACGGCATGACCTGCGGGCTAAGGATTCATAGCTACGTCGAAGCCTTCCTATCGAACAGAGCTTCAACCATCGATCAACCATCTTACGTTCGAAATTTCTGTCAGAGAAGTTTCGAACGCCTAAGAAGGCAACACCTCAAGGGTCCGTCATCTCGCTCACGCTATTCAACGTAGCCATGACCGGACTGGCGAAGCAACTAAAGAAATCGACGATACACACCATGCCATTTATACGGATGACATCACCATATAGACTAATACTGGCTCACTCGGCGAGAAAGAGGACAGGCTACAAGAAGCGGCGGTCACCTACGTGGAAACCTACGTCATAACAAGAAGGCTAGCGTGCCCGACTGAAAAATATGAGGTACTACGGGTGTGGAGAAGGAAACAAAGCCGAACGGTCTCTGTAAAGAGCTTCGACTTAAAGTCTGCTTCGAAAGAGAACTAATACCAGAGAAGACACTCATACGAGTCCCTGGGATGTGGATACAGTGAAATCAACGCTGTACTCCTACTCTTGCGCTATTAAATGCACCTACACTACAAGTGGCCTGCATGATTACGCGCATCTCACATAGACGTCATGGCATGCGAGAAGACACACTCAAGCTGGTCAAGAGCCTAGTGGTCAGCCAGGCGACGTAGAGTCTACCATACTATAACGATATCTAAACTGAAATACAATAGGCGGATGCTATTCAACGTAAAGAGTATAAAACCGACCCTCGACTACCCCATATCACCTAAACTGAAAAGAACATAGCCTTGGGACTGCACAGCAAGCTCGAAAAACTACGGGAAACGCAGCACGCCACCCAAATGCAGACCCCCACAGGCAGGGCTCTCTTAAAGAAACTGGGTTGCACCGTACAAAGTCGAGAAGTATTGAGAACCGAAACGATCCCCAATGAGTACCGCTGCATGCTCAAGGCGGCACCTACACCAAAAGAAACATGGACCCTAACCTCTAGAAAACAGCAGAGAGGCAAAAGACGACTGCTTAAAGAAAACGTACGCATCCCAGGATACAACAGTGTACGTGGACGCTGCCACATATGCCAAAATCGGGGAATAAGACACCAACAATGCAGTGGCAACTGTAGGCAACTCGGAATTACACAAGATTACCAGCGCCTCATTGCAACACTGTACGATAGCCGAGGCTGGAGAAGAGGCGTTGCGCAAGTGGCAGCGGAGGGCTGTCGAATTGGGCGGTCACTGGCTGTTCTTGTCGACTCACAAGCAGCCTGCCACAAATATCTTTGCAGCAGAGTCTGTCAGAGAGCGCTCAGCATACACCGCTCTGTAGACTGCGAGACGCAACAAATAGATGCAGAACCACACGAGCCGCTCAAGCATTAGATCATCTGGGTACCGGGGCACAGGGGGTTGCAGGAAACCAAGAAGCGAACAGGATAGCTAGAGGATATTCTAATGGCCGAGCATCCAACGTCAACGACCTTCAGGAATCCCTGGCAGTACCTCAGGAGCACTCGACCGCGTTAAACAACTACAAAGGTAGCAGGATGCGGTACCCACCACCGCACGAATCTTTAAACAAAGAAGAAGCTGTCACATGGAGACAACTATAAACGGGGTAATATCGAAACATAAATTAATTGAAATTCACCCCGCACTTTACGGACACAATTATCCGTGATTCCACGAAAAACTATAATATATCACATAACATGGGGCATGCAAAAAATTCGATGTCGTTCCAATTATACCGAACCAAAGTGCAGAACAATGGGAGGGTATGCTCTCCAGCGATTGCCGCGATGACCAGATCGGTCTGATACGGCGAGCTCAGCCCTGCCTGCCTGCCTGTGCCTGCCTGCCTGTGCCTGCCTGCCTGTGCCTGCCTGCCTGTGCCTGCCTGCCTGTGCCTGCCTGCCTGTGCCTGCCTGCCTGTGCCTGCCTGCCTGTGCCTGCCTGCCTGTGCCTGCCTGTGCCTGCCTCTGCCTGCCTGTGCCTGCCTCTGCCTGCCTGTGCCTGCCTCTGCCTGCCTGTGCCTGCCTCTGCCTGCCTGTGCCTGCCTCTGCCTGCCTGTGCCTGCCTCTGCCTGCCTGTGCCTGCCTCTGCCTGCCTGTGCCTGCCTCTGCCTGCCTGTGCCTGCCTCTGCCTGCCTGTGCCTGCCTCTGCCTGCCTGTGCCTGCCTCTGCCTGCCTGTGCCTGCCTCTGCCTGCCTGTGCCTGCCTCTGCCTGCCTGTGCCTGCCTCTGCCTGCCTGTGCCTGCCTCTGCCTGCCTGTGCCTGCCTCTGCCTGCCTGTGCCTGCCTCTGCCTGCCTGCCTGCCTGCCTGCCTGCCTGCCTGCCTGCCTGCCTGCCTGCCTGCCCTGCCCTGCCCTGCCCTGCCCTGCCCTGCCCTGCCCTGCCCTGCCCTGCCCTGCCCTGCCCTGCCCTGCCCTGCCCTGCCCTGCCTGGCTGGCTGGCTGGCTGGCTGGCTGGCTGGCTGGCTGGCTAAATTCGAGCAAAACATGTATGTAGAATTACAGAGAGCTTATTTTTCACACATATACCTTCTTCAGGAAACACTCCTCTAACAGTTCTTAATTGTCACGAAGGAAGCTTTGTGGTCGAGGAAATAGATGGATATATTGTCGACTTGCTGCGCCAATGCCTTGTAATCAAAGACGAGGTCTATGCAAGTATTTTGTGAGGTCGTCACAGACGTGGGAGGCATTACTAGCGATAGGAACGGGGTGTTCTCCCGAATAAGTGGTCAGAAATTCCTCCTTGTCTTTAAATCTAGATTACATTCCCCCCCCCCCCCCCCCCTAGTTATATTGGTGTGGATCGACACACACTTCCACACAGATTGTCTCTAAACTACCGCCGGAAAGACTTTGTTGCACCCTCATTCTTTGCGAGCCTTTCTTTGCGTTTGACCACGACCTTTTCCGCGCGAACTATACAGGCTTCTTGACAGCGGTGATATGTCTCTGCTTCGGTGGCTCAAAGGGCAGCGTTCTCTCGGACGCGATGCCTAGCTTCTGCTTCAGCGTCGCATACTCCTAGTTGCTCTCGGCAGCGCCAATGAGCCTACGCTTCGGCGGTGCGAACGGCAGGGTCTTCTCGGCGGCGGCGCTTAGCTTCTGCTTCAGCGACGTGCACTCTGATCATCTCAACGGCGACGACGGTAAGCTACTGCTTCGGCGGCACGCACCTCTGGATTCTGGCGGCGACGGCGCTGCGTCTCTGCTCTGGCACTTGTTTAGCATCAGCGACAGATTACGGACTTCCATCGGTTGCCTCACTCATGGCTAAAAAAAGAAACTGGCCGAGAATAAACTATTTCTATAAACAGGCGGTTTGCAGTGGCGAACTGCGGCGGCTATGCGTTTCGGCTCGGGCGGTGCACATACCGCTCTGATTACCGCCGCACATGGGTGGCATTGGAGGAAGAGAACAATTCATTTATCGGGAGGTCACGGGAAGAAGAGCGTGAGCGCATAGGGACGTTGCGTTGCGAAAAGATAGCAGCAATTGACTAATGCAGCTGACGCTGCTAGTGAGTCAAGTGAACGTGGCTCTGCGTTTCGGCTTGGGATCCACGCACCGTGATCTGCTGATGCCAAGCCGGCGCTTCGGCAACAGAACACTGCGCGCTCTATTGCGGTCGCCACCACGGAAAAACAAGGCGGGGGTGGTGAACGACGGCGGCTATGCTTATCAGCTTGGGCGTGCGGCAGAAATGGCGCCAGGAGCGCGCGCTGCCCTGGCTTCGGAGCTGGTTACGTGGGGCAACGTCGACGCCACGAAACCCAGCAATCGGCACCAAAGGGATGTGCTCTAAAAGAAACGTAGAATGAGGTGCCATAGTGGGGGTCTCCGCAATAATTGCCACCACGTGGGGATCTTTAACGTACACTGACATCGCACAGCACACGGGCGCCTTTTGCGTTTCGCCTTAATCGAAACGCGGCTCGCGATTTGATGGGGGCGAAACGCAGCCTTCACATAGCTACATACCTTTTGCCTAGCTAGGTAGGAGGCTATTGTCTGCCTCGATGGTTACCACACTTCAATTAGCAAGTTGCCTCCGAAAATCATACCGTTGTTAGTAACCTTGTTCTCGGCGCTATTCTGGTTCAATGGTAAGACGGCAATAAGAAAGTTACCGCGTACGCTAGCAGCTCTCGAAAGCAGAGGAAAACTACTCGATCACATAGAAGAAATGCCTTGCGGTCGTCTGGCTTATCAGCAAGTTCGGGCCTTAGCTCTACGACCGCCTGTGGTTGGCCACTATTCGTTAAGCTCGGTGTCCAACCTCAAATACCTTTCGGGTCGGCGTTCAAGGTGGAGCCTCCGGCTGCGCAAATACGACGTCACATCACACAACACGTCGGGCCAAAGATGCCGCTTGTTTGTCGAGTGTACCTGCTGCTGTGGCCCCGCCCGATAGTGAGGAAGACTTGCCCTATTTGCTCACTTCAGGATGTCCGATATGGCCCAGCATTAAATGGCTGATCCCGACGTACGTCGGCTCATCGGTCATATCGAGGGCCTTTACATCGCTGTTCTATGGGCTTTTTTCAAGGGTCCGTGCTCGTGCAGCCTCCGAGGTCACATCATGTACAAGAACTTTGCACGAAACAAAGAAAGTACTCTCCTGGCTGTGCCACCCCAACTCCCAGAAATCTTGCACGTGTGCCACGACTAGCTTCCAGCTGACAAATTTGTTGTCAATAGAACATTCGCACACATTCCTGCAAAGTACTGTTAGTCAAAGTTACTGCATCCAGCCCAGCACTACGAGAACACTTGTCGCGACTGCGAGCGCCGAAAGACACCACCGGTGAAAGCTGCAGCGTTTCTCGAGCCCATACCACCGCCTACAGCATCTTACTAAAGAGTGGATGTGCACCTGCTGCGTCCATTCCCAGATACGTCCTTGCGGAGCAAACAGGTGGTCGTAGCGACAGCCTACCTAACGCGTTACGCCGAGACGCAGCGGTTTCCCTGCGCTACTGTTGGCGAAATGACTCAATTTTTGTAACAGCCATAACCTTGCGTCATGATGCACTCTCGGTCGTCATCAGGGACAGCGGCACAACCTTTACACATGATGTAATGCGGTTTCTTATCGAGCTTACCCAATCCAGTTACAAGTTGAAGGCTTATCACATGCAAGCAAACTGACTGACTAAACGCCTCAAGTGGACACTCGCAGACGTGCTATCTATGTCGATGCTGCAAATAGCACGTGTGACGAAGTTCTACCATTAGCAATCTTTGCCTACAGTACTGCCGAGCAGGATACGGCCCTTCATAAACTTTTGCAACTAGTCTACGGGTGTCGTATGACTGCAATGTTGGATGCTATGCTACCCACTGGTCACGGGGAAGATGAAATCGACAACTACGCTGACGTCGTTCCATTTGTCCAGCAGCTAAAGGAGCCCACTAGCTTGCCAGGTGTCCACTTAAATACCAGCCACACCTCAACGCCGGTCGCTACAACCTCTGACGCCGAGATGTCCGTTATGAGCGCGTTGATTCTGTGTAGGCACGAACACCCGTGAGGCGTCGCGATATCTCCATCAAGCTACTCCCACGCTACTTCAGTCCATACGAGGTAGTTCGGCGTCTTAGTGACGTTACCTACGAAGTTTTACCGCATGACCAAAGATCCTCAGCACGGCGGCACCATCCGGCCGGACTGTCCACGTGGTGCGCAATACACCTTACCGCGACAGGCTACAACCCGCTGTGTTCCGAGCTTTATTGTAGTCCGTGCACTGCGCTCCACCCCCCCCCCCCCCCCCCCCAGTTTACGTTATTTTACAACCTTGACTTTAGTTAGTTGCCGGGGTCTTGCCGCCAATTTGATGGAGGTAGTAATGCCGCGTAGTCATGGGCGAGTGGACGCAGAGTACAAAGTGTAGGTGTGCCTGTGCGCGAGTCATCCGTCTTGTTGGAGTGCAGTCTTCTGTGCTGTTGTGCTGTCTCAGAGTTACTGCTGCTAGCGTTCACTGCAATATTTTTCGAACATATTGCTTAATATAAACTTAATTACAACGTTATTCTGCATATTCATGTTGCAGGATTCTAATCTACACACGGTATTTATTACTGAAAATACATTAGCGTGCACTGCTATGTACAATTTTGTAACGGCTCACTACCCTCTCTAATGCCCTCAGCATGGGACACGAGGAATCTAAATAAATCAATCACGTAAATTCATTAGCTCTGCGATATGCAGGAACGCCACCGAGATTTCCACCTTTTTGGGTTCGTGCAAATTTTAAACGTGCCCAGATTCATGCCTACGTGCAAAGGCATGTTGCTGAGTGTAAAAGCAGTAGGAAGCGCTATTTAAATTGAAATGCTTATATGACGCCAATGATTGTGCACGTTAAGTTTTACATGAAATGACGGCGATGAGTAGTCGTTATTTTCAGAGTAGTACGCTGTTTCAATACACTGCATCTGAGCTTTAGAAAAGACTCCTTTTATACAAACAGTCCTTGGGCCATTAAAACAAATCTGAACCCCATGAAAGTGTCAGACCGATAGTAAGTAATAAGTGCGAACGCGACGAATAAACGAAAGCTATCATTCCTTATTTTTTTCGTAGCCCTGGGCACATGAAATTATAGAGAAACATGCAGCAAAAAGTTGGAAGTTGACATTTGTTCTGCATGGAAGAGGAAAATTCTGACCGAAACGCTCATATTTTGGTCGCGGTGCATAGCAAATTCCGCAGCTTTCCCAGCACGGTACATCACCATCTTATTATCACAGTGAAGAGGAGAGATGAGATGATTACAGCTTCTGTTCATTGAAGTGCATCAGTTAGCAGACCAAAACGAACCAGACGTTGCGAAAAACAAGGCAAACGAGGGACATAAACGAAAATTTATTATTCCTTTGCTTTCAAATTTTCGGCGGTCGCTTTCACTAATTCTTTTACCATTTCGTAGCGTATAGTGGTAAAATGATTGTTTTTTTGCGCAATAATACTGAGACATTGAGGAATTCAATAAAAGTCTCGATTTGGTTTATGCGTGCGAGGAATAGTTTTTCAGACTAAGGATGGCTGGATGGATACGGCTAAACCCTTTAAATTGAGCGGTGGCTCAAGCCACCTAGCCATGATATGAAATTTTACCCTTTTCTTCGTTTTAGCCACCAATGAGATAACCTTCTCATGGTTACATTTACCCGCTTAAAATATACTTTCCCTTGACTGTCCTTAAACCCCAATGCCTTGGATAAATCAATCCCGCTTCTTTCCACTTTAGTGTGAAGCCCTTTACAGAAAAGTATTAAGTGTTCAGCCGTTTCCTCCTCCTTTCCGCACGCAACGCACAACGTGTCTATCTCGTGGTACCTGACTATATGTCTCAGTCCGCGAAACTCCCGTCCTGGCTTGAAACAACAAAGAGCTTCCGCTACAATTATCATAGGTATTTCTTTGGCAATTTCCTGCTTGAAAATCCTGTATGCTCCCAGTGCTGATTTAGTCACCATTCCTTTTTTCCACGGAGCCCTCTCTGTTTCTTTAACCTTTTTGTTAACCGATAATTGCTGATTTGCTCCCCTACTGCTGTCCAGATATTTGCTTGTCAATTTTCTAGTTCGCTTTCTCCATTTCGTATCAACATTTCCTATATACAGGTATCTGAAAACTTTCCCAGCCCACTGCTTTTCCCCCATTTTTCTCAATCGCCCCTCAAAGCTATCTTACTGCTAGCTTCTCTGCTCTCGAACGACGCCCATCCCATATCACCTTGTACCCCCTGATTTGGTGTATTGCTATGTGCTCCCAATGCTAGCCTCCCTACGCCACGTTGTTTAATTTCTAACCTTGCTTGAATATCTGGTCTCATGCACAATACCGCATTACCGAAAGTCAGGCTAGGAACCATCACCCCTTTCCATATTCCTCTTACCACTACATACCTATTGTAATCCCGCAGTGATCTTTTTTTTTATGACAGCTGCATTCATACTAGCTTTATTCGTTACATATTTTTCATGCTCTGTCAGATACTCAGCACCGTTATTTATCCACACCCCAAGATACTTTTACTCATCCACTACTTCAAGCGTGAACTCCAGTATTCTATGCTAGCCGACCTCCTCATTAAATATTGTTACAGGGAAGAACTATTTACATTTATTTACAAGTGTTGGGGTTAGAATAAAGAGTTCCTAGCAGGGAGCACCAACACGAACAAGGAGCCTCTTCTTCTTCGCTCGTCCGCTCACGCGGGAGACCACTTCGTCTTCCACTGCCACTTCGTCGTAACATTTTTGGATGCCATTTTTGGTATCGAAGAGCTGCAGGGAGCGCATTGAGCTTCCAGAGCTGAGGCCCTCCATGATGGTTTGCAAATATGGGTCCTTGCGCTGCTCTTCGGTGATGTTGTGTAGGTCAGAAATGCCAAACAGGGAAGGAATATCGTCAGTGTCACTGAGATCAGGCGGCTCGACAGGGTACCGAGACAGGCAGTCAGCGTCTTAAGACGTCTAGACTTGTACACAACAGTGTGCGAATACTCCTAAAGACGTAGCGCCCAGCGGCCAAGACGCCCGGAAGGGTCTTTCAGCGAGGACAGCCAGCAAAGGGCATGGTGGTTCGTGACCACAGAAAAAGCGCGCCCGAACAAGTATGGCCGGAATTTCGCTATAGCCCAAACCAGGGCGAGGCACTCCCGTTCGATAATCGAGTAATTTTGCTCGGCAGGTGAAAGCAGGCAGCTAGCATACGCAACGAGTGTGGTCTGGACCCCGGGAGTGTTGTGCGAGCTCTGCTCCGATCCCGGAGCCGCAGGCGTCTGTGCGGAGTTCAGTAGGGGCCGCGGGTTCAAAATGTGCCAGAATCGGTAATGACGCCAGCAGGCGAACATGCGTGGAAAACGCATTTTGTTGATCAGGGCCCCAGGTAAACTCGGTGTCGGGCTTCAGTAGGTCAGTGAGGGGACGAGCGATAAGGGCAAAAACTTGAACAAAACGGCGAAAGTAGGAGCACAGCCCAAGAAAACTGCACACGTTCTTCTGGGACTGTGGACGCGGAAAGTTTTGCACCGCATCGATTTTAGCGGGATCAGGACGTACGCCGGAGGCGTCAACGAGATGTCCAAGAATGGTGAGTTCCCGGCGGCCGAATTGGCATTTGGACGAGTTGAACCCAGCAGTATGAAATGCAGTCAGGATACTGCTGAGATGTTTAGGGTGCGAGGCAAAGGTTGGCGAGAAGACAACAACATCGGCGAGGTACCACATACACGTAGTCCACTTAAATCCGCGAAGAAGCGAGTCCATCATCCATTCGAAGGTAGCTGGTGCATTACAGAGTCCGAACAGCATGAATTTAAACTGGTGTAAACCGTCAGGTGTGACAAAAGCTGTTTTTTCGCGGCCCTGCTCATCAACGGCGATTTGCCAATAACCGAAACGAAGATCAATGGAAGAAAAATATTGAGATCCGTGGAGGCAGTCGAGAGCGTCATCGATATTTGGGAGAGGGTACACGTCCCCTCTTGTGATGCGGTTCAGGTGGCGGTAATCAACACAGAAACGCAAACTGCCGTCTTTCTTTTTAACAAGGAGGACGGGAGAGGCCCAAGCACAGGAGGACGGTTCAATGATATCTTTAGCGAGCATCTTTCTGACTTCCTTTTGTGTCACTTGGCGTTCGGAACTGGACACCCTGTAAGGCCGGCGGTGCAGAAGAGCGGCGTCACCAGTGTTAATACGATGCTGTCCAATAGTCGTACGCGCTAAAGGGCGGTCATTGAAATAAAATATGTCATGAAAGGATACCAGTAAATGGGTAAGCGCCTGAGCTTGGTCTGCGGGGAGATCGGAAGCGATCATATTGGCATCATGGTCAGGTTTTGAAATAGGTGTGAAATGACCGTCCGAAGAGGGCGATACACAGTTTGTGAGTGCCGAGATCACGTACTCCTCGGTCGGGGACAGCGTGGCGAGGCACATGCCTTGAGGAAGCGTCTGGACGTGCATACTGAAGTTGAGAACAGGCAGAAATGCGCTGTTTGCCGATACTGTGACGACTGTGTGTGCAAGGGCAGCATTCTTTGTGACGGGCAAATCAAGGTCAGGAGTGATGACATACTTGCCGTTGGGAAGAGGTTGAACAGATTCAAACAAAACGTAAGAAGCGGCTGCATGTGGTAAGCGGGTGAACTCGGCAGTACAGAGGCGGTGCACAACTGGGGCAGGTGGTTCTAAGACGAACGGTCGGTCCAACTCAACAACAGTTGTAGCACAGTCAATAGGGGCTACGTGCTCACTAAGGAAATCAAGGCCGAGTATGATTTCATGAGGGCAGTGGTTGAGAACGGTAAAGAGCACGGTGGTATGGCGATCAGAAATCGTAACACGAGAAGCAGACATGCTGAGGACTGGGGACGTTGTGCCATCGGCAACTCGAACAACGGCTGTAGGAGCAGGCGTCAGTACTTTGCGCAGGCGGCGACGTAGGTCGAAACTCATCACAGAAATGTGGGCGCCCGTGTCAACCAGAGCAGAGACGGCCACTCCATCGACTTGTATGGTCCGTACATTCCGCGGGCACGACGAACTAAACGAGGATTTCGGGGCCGTGTCTTCAGTGCAGCATCACCTCTAGACGCTGCAGAAGCTAGTTTTCCGCCTGTGATCGTCCGCAGGGACTAGGAGAGGTAGCGCGTGGTCGTTGCGGCGAACGGGACTGGCGGCGCAGTGAGAATGGTGTGCCGCTGAAGCGGCGCGGCGAGACGTCGGTGGTGGGGCTTGATGGGTCCAAGGATCGCGAGAAAGAGCTTGAGCGGGGAGCGTCGAGGCGATAAGGAGGAGTCGAGGAACGGGTCCGCTGGGAGGAGTACCACCGACTACGGCAATGACGGGCGATGTGGCCTACACGAGAACAATTGAAACATATGGGCCTGTCGTCGGGCGTTCGCCACTCGGAGGGATTGCGTGGTCGAGTAGTGGCCTAAAAAGGCCACACATGATTAACAGGAGGGACTTCGGGTACTTGGGGGGGGGGGGGATGAATAGCGCCGACTGAGTTGAAGCCCAAGTTAGAAATTTCCTGTCGCATGACTGCTTGAATAAGAGGAAGAGTCAACGGCTGGCCGGCCACAGCAGTTGCTATGTGAGCTGGACCAATTGCTTCAAGCTCACGGCACACAATACGGGTCACGTTCTATGGTGAGGCCGGCTGGTTCCGAGAACAAAGATCTTGGCAGGAAGAAGACGCAGCCGTGTTGGGCAGGCGTGCAATATGCTGAGTGATCCGTCAGCTTTTGGCGTCCTCGAAGCGGCGGCATTCTTTTATGATGTCGGCGATCTTGTCGATGTTCTTGTAGATGAGCAAATTGAAGGCGTCGTCTGCGATGCCCTTGAGCACATGTCCGACGTTGTCCGCCTCGCTCATCTTTGTTTCCACTGTGTAGCACACAGACAACACATCTTGACGTATGACTCCGTGGATAACTGGGTGCGACTGGCAAGATCTCTTTTAGCGGCAAGCTGCCGGCGGAGTTGTTTGCCGAAAAGGTCGATAAGCTTCTGCTTGCAGTCAGCCCAACTGGTCAGTGTCTCTTCGTTGGCATCATATCACTTGAATGCCGTGGCCTTAAGGTAAAAAACCTATGTTCGCAAGCATGACAGTTTAGTCCCAGCGGTTGTTAGCGCTGCACCGTTCATACCAGCGAAGCGAAGTCTCGACGTCGGCGTCATCGTCGCCAGAGAAGGGTCCAGGATTACAAGGGTGAGTGAGGACAACGGCGGACACCGATGCTGCCGAACCTTGCGGGGATGCTTCCGTCATTTCCGGCCGTAGTAGGTATCGTCCGCTACGTAGTTCCGTCTTTGCCACACCTCCACCAAGGTTGTTACGGGGAAATATTATTTACATTTATTTACAAATGTTGGGGTTAGAACAAAGAGTTCCTAGCAAAGAGCACCAACACGAACAAGGAGCCTCTTCGTCGTCTTCTTCTTCGTTCGTCCTCTCACGTGGGAGGCCACTTCGTCGTAATATATATATTACGACTGCAGATTTTTTCTTACTAAACTTGAAACCTAAACTATCTCCCTCTGTACCACATATGTATATCAACTTCTGTAAATCTTCCTTGTTATCAGCCATTAGCACTATATCATCGGCGTATATTAGTCCCGGTAATGTCTTTTTTATCCATTCTCCTTGTTTGAAAAAAGTAAGGTTGAATCCTAGTCCGCTCCTCTCTAGTTTCGTCTCCAACCCTTGCAGGTAAAACATGAACAACAAAGGAGATAGAGGACATCCTTGCCTAAGACCCCACTGTATCATTACAGGCTCTGATACTAATTCAAAAAATTGCAGCGCCACCTTGTAGCAGCCGTAGCGGCACAAGCGAAGAGAACGAAGAACCTTAAGCACGAGCCGATGAGAACGCTGGAGGCTCCTTGATGGCAGGGCAGCGTACGCTGCGCTCTGGGGCACTCTCAGATAAATGTTACCGGACCGCATCTGGGTCCTTAGTGCGCCACAAACTTTTTGATGTTAGTATTCATTCTTGAGTAAAATTTTTATTTCGAAGAGGACTTTCCGTTGGAATAAAGAAGTAATAGCTTTATTGGACAGGACAAGGCATTGTGGACGCGCACACGTGAAAAGCCTCTGCACTTTCTTGCAGGTTTGCATTTAAAAGACATTAAAAGCTAAAAAATGAAGAAAAAGAACGTTTCTTGAGATATCCCTTGCTCTGACAACGAACAAGCCTGGTTTCATACTACCTTCTGTCGTTTCCGAAAGGAGAAAGGCGCGAGGCATTGTAAGTCGACACCTACAAACGTACTTCGGTGCCCTGGGGAGCGATGACCCTTTCCTTGATGGTAGCTCGTCGGATGTGCTCAATTTTCTGGACGCCTTTTCTGCACCGCGTTATACACCGATATTGAAGAACGCTATTATTAGGTTCAGCAAGGACTAGTAAAGCTGTACTTATAAGACCCAGTAAACAGGTGAATTCCAGTTGTAAAATACTTCAAAACGAAACGCTGATAATTTTATTTTATGGTTAGAATTTTGTATCAACTCCACCGCTATTTCGTACTAACTTCTTTGCTCAGATAAAAAGGGGTCTGCTTCGGCTGTAGCGCCTGTTCTTGGCGATGTCTTTCTGTTGTAGGAGTTGTCATCACTAGCAATCATTATGATCATCACGTACTTTCCATTCACACTTATTTCGAAGATTTCTTGACCGTTTCTGAAGTAAAAGATTCACTACGATAGGTTTTCAAGAGGGCAGCATCAGCACATTCACGTGACAGGTGTCACGTGGTGTCACGTGGCAAGTAATGTGACCCACTGACGTCATGACTATTGGGTATTCGGCATCGGGCATTTCATCGATGCTTTACAGGGAATCGGTTCGGCTGTGTGTGCGGCCTTTGTGAACGTAGCTGTGCAAAGGAAGCTTTCGCTTCTCACCAGGGTTAACAAAAGTTTTAACCACAGCTAATTTTTAAGCCCACCCCAGAGCATGAACTAAAGGGTACTGTCGAGGGGAGTATTTTTTGGGGGGTTTAATGTCCCGGAGCGACTCAGCCTATGACGAACGCCGTAGTAAACAGCTCCTGAAATTTGGACCACCAGCAAATCATTAACATGCACTGACATCGTACAGTACATGTGCCTCTAGAATTTCGCCTCCATCGAAATTCGACCGCCGCGGCCGGGATCAAACCCGCGTCTTTCTGTGGACTTCTGAAACAACAAAACCTTCCAAGAAACCGGAAGGGTCACGCGGGATGACAGAAATCTGGCGAACATTAGGCTAAGCATAAAAAATTAAGCCATAAAATAAAGGGTACAAAAGCAACTAAGAATAAATAAACGAGGTAAAATTATCAGCAACCTTCGCGCTTTTGCACTGAGAAAACTAAAAGCGCTGTCTGCGTTTTTGTTCGTCCTTCACGCTGCCTTCTCTAATAATAGAACCAGACCACAACAAGCCCAAACCACAGCTCTAGTCTTATGGGTTCGTCCAGCATGCGAGTTCTTGGGCTTTCGCACGAATGCCCGTCATTTCCATAAGAAGATGCACGTCCACGATTCCAGGCGAAGCAAATCTTCAGCAGTGTGGTGGTAAAAGTGTGTAAGGAAGTTTATTATATGTTGGTGGCGCTGTAATATGAGAGTTCCGAATTATCTGCGGGCTGCGTCTGAGTCAGTCAAGGTAGTGGAGGATGCAGTGTGGTTTAAGATTGCGCTGATGTATTATAGCAAATGTTGTGGGACCTCATTCTGCCATTTTGATGCATGTCGAGTGGCGAGTTCTTGCTACAAGCAGTCGATCCGCGTGGCCAAAAACTGCCATTGTTCTATTTTGGTGTAGGCTGCTAAATTCAACAGATGCAGCAACCTTCTTGTATACCAGTTGGGCGGTAATGCGTTACACGTAATGACGTTACCGGTAATGCGTTACTTCTTTCGGTAACTGAGTAACGTACTCGTTACCATTCCGGAACTGTAACGGGTAACGTACTTACGATAACATTTATCGGTAACGTGAGGTGTAACATTACTAGTTACTCTTTCTTCGAATTGTTCCCACTCCACCCCTTTTTAGAAAAAAATCGCAGAGCGCCTAATATGATGTTGCAAATAAACAAAAGGTAAAGGTGCTCTCGACGACCCTTGTTGCAGCTCGCATGCATGCCAGAAAACGCCTACCCTTGTTAATGCACTCAACAAAAAACAAAATAGCCATGAAGCAGAAAAAAGTGCACGAACACACATTCACACACTTTCCTTCACTTACGTCCCCTTCCCAAACCACTCACACAATCACACCTTTCTAAAGAGTGGATGCAAGCCGAGCATTTTGGAGCATCACATTTTTCAGAATTACTGTAAATTTGTTTAGTGTTCAGCGATGTTTTCTTTGTGAAATAAGAGTTGAGGCTGAAGCGTCATTTCGTGTTTAATGTCGCATTCAGAAAAATGTTTCATCATGTGCCACAGAGTTATAAGTCATCACATGTAACTCTACTTGGAATTTTCAGCCACTATAAAACTGCTAAGCTCCTGCACATTTGTGCAAAGTGTTCTCGTTAAACCAGGATTTCGCGTAAAAATATTCTTTGCGCTAGAACTTTTATATCAAATATGAGCTGTATAAAATTATTATCGCCAGTTCTTAGGGCGAAGATGCACTGATTAAAATGTATGCCTATGAACTAAAGACAAAGTAAGGTGTGGCACCTCTTTTAGGTAACGGTAACGCGTTACCATTTTTTGTAGGTAACGTTGGGCGGTAACGCGTTCTTTTTTTAGCGCAAGAACACTAACGAGTAACGTAGTTACTTTTTTTCGGTAACGCGTACAACCCTGTATACCACCGACTAAAACCCTAGCTAGTGCCTCTGCTCTGCCATGCGGCCTTTTAGGTAATGATCCGGATGCATTTACGATAAGCTGGAGAGGGCTGGAGAAGCACATCTATGTAGTGTGCAGTAATTACACTAAAAGCAAATGTACGGCACTAGGCTAACCGTGGCTGGAGTCATGACTCGTATACTGAAGGGGGGGGGGGGGGGGGGGTAAATAATCCGTTCTTTATTTTATCGATAGGTGTGCTTAGCAAGATTTACGTTTTATTCTATATTGATTACGCCTCTGTACTTGTTTTGCAAGGGGCTCGAAATAAGATATTATCTAATTTCAAGTATCTTGGAAAACAAGTACAGAGAAGAAATAATCATAGGAAACGTCGCGGATGCAGTGTGCAAAACTTAAGGAATAGTAATCATTAGAGCAGGTTTTGTTTATGTATACAAAGCCACGAGAATAAATATTTGTGGACTTTTTTATGCTAAACACGGTTTATTTGAATCTGTCCAGAACTGCAGCTGATTTATTGACTTTTTCTGCTTTCTTTAGTTGGAGCGGTGAAGCTAGTTTTTTACACTTTCTTTTTGTAACGTTAGGGGTACGATAATACCTAAACACTCAGTATTGTGCTTCCAAAAATACGGCTGATACCAGTGACATGTTATGGCTCTTATGGACCGCTTGAGGTCCTGCTGGTCTTCTGAAGAATTTCCCATGTACGCATATTAACAGTAGATTCTGTAGCGGCAGCAGTGCGGCCAAGGAGACCTCCTTTCGTTACGCGATATGCAGCTCGAATACTGCCGTTCAAGTGCACACCTACAAACAAGAAAGGACAGACATGTTTGATATAATTGAAGAGATACCAGAAAAACACAACCCGTTGAAGCGGTATTCATCGTTCCGTTAGAAAATAAATACATCTCCACCTAAATGCTGCACAGAAACTTCAAGGCAGAAAATTTTGTTAGTTTTCTAACGAAACACAGCAAAGTTAATTTTCATACCATATGCCAAATTTCTCAAAAACGGTCCCTACAGTTAAACATGTCAATAATAAAATATCGATATAAGTGAAATCAATACGCTACCGTCAACCATTAATTTTTAGTTATGACAAATAATAAATCCGGCTCCATATAAAACAATAGAACGACATCAGTACTCTGTCTAGAAGAGTACTGATGAGATTAGTACTAAATCTGTCAACAAGAAATCTGCGAGGACGTGCTGTGCCCGTCCCTCTTTTCATAATTATCATTTCGTGCGTTCGCTGATGGGCGTAAAATTACCCCGTTTTAGCTTGAAAGAGAATACATTTGTATGAAACAAAGAAATTAGTCTTAGGCAGGGGCCACTGAAGAAGGGCTGCGAGTTCACAATGAACGGAATTGCGCACAAAGAGCCTTAAAGGAATAACCCTGTTTGAATACATGTTTTTCACTTATTGAGTCTAAATAACTAATTAAACGGCAGTACCGCAATGCAAGCTGATAATTATACTATAGAACTAGAAACAATAGGTGTACACTTCATTCGGGTCTTTTGCTTCATTCTGAAGCTTTGTCGTAAAAAGTTTGGGTACCATTCGTTCAGTTCAGCACCTTCTGCTCTATTTCCCTGGAGAGCATTAAACCCTGTTTGATACCCTGCCTGTCAAAATGCGGATAAATTGAGATGTAGGTAAATAAGACACGAAAGTTGTATGTGCACTCACTTTTCTAGCACATGAGTCTGTATGTAGTTAATAAAGCCTAATTACGACTCTCCACAGAAAGCACTGCTTATTTATCACTCATTATAGGTTTCTTAGCATTTCTTAGTTTGAGTCAGTGTGAATTTCAGGACACCAAAACGCCGTGGCAACAGGAAAAGACATCCCTTTTTTAAAATTAATGTGGTCTTTCAACTTCGTATCTGCCTACTTATGATGGCGGAAAGGTGAAATGTGCGTAACTAATGTTTACGCTTGGAGCACTGCAGGCATCCAATTTCGTATCTTGAAATTATAAGCAAAGTCTCGCTTGCCACCTTGCGATCGGTGAAAGGCACTGCTTTCATCAAAACAGTTATAAATGTTTCCAGACAGTACAGGTTCAATGCATCTTGTGTGTCATTACGTTTGACTCTGATTTTGCAATCATGAAAAATTGCGCCATCTATATGGATAAATTCTTTTAGCGAATATCACAATGAAATGTTTACAGCGATACGCTCCGGACTGGAGGCTAACGCCTGTGGTAACGAAGTATTTTAAGCGGCACGCCCTTACGCAGGCTACAGGGCTATCAAGTGCGCTGAGTAAAAATGTTGAAAAAGCTTACCCTGTGATTATGAGCTCTACACTTTCTGGTTTGCATTCCCATCGTTCACAAGGATCCCGCATATCATATTTGTTTTCCTTATCGAGTGTACGGTTGCGATAATGGCATTTATCTTCACGAAAGAAAGAAGAAATGAACTGTGAAAACAACGTTGCAGATTTCTTATTTTCTATATTTTTCGGCACAGAAGGCGGTCTCCATGGCGGCGCATATGGATAAGGTGGACGAAGCGGCGTAAAAGTGAAAATATTTGGAGGACGCAGGACAGTGCTAATTGATATCTTGAAAAAGCAAAAACTTGAATATTTCGGAATGTGCGATGTCAGTGCACGTTAAAGATCTCCATGTGGTCAAAATTATTCCGGAGCCCTCCACTACGGCACCTATTCTTCCTTTCTTTCGCTCCCTCCTTTACCCTTCCCTTACGGCGCGGTTCAGGTGTCTAACGATATATGAGACAGATACTGTGCCATTTCCTTTCCCCCAAAACCAATTATATATATTGTTACGGGGATGTTACGGCGGTAAGTCTATATTAGCGGCTGCTCTGAGATGGTCAGCACTCAGTTCAGAACCGAGCGCCCAGTGTCAACGTCGTCGTCGTTCAGCGCACCGCCACTTCTTCGTTCATGATTCGTCCACTTGTAACACTATCCCCCTCGGCTGAAGGCAACGTCCCGGTGCGTGTTAGGCGTGCGATGTCGATGGTGGGTGATAGGGCTTGAGGCGAGCTCCATGAACGACTCGGACTTCAGTGGAACGGACGTCGACTTTGGGTGCAGCGGCGTGATTTCATACGTTACGTCGGTCACTGCCCGTAATACACGATAAGGACCTGTGTAGCGCGGCAGAAGTTTTTCACATAACCCCACACGACGGGATGGGAGCCACAGCAAGACGAGAGATCCGGCAGGGTATCGCACATCACGGTGCAGGCCATCGTAGCGGTGTTTTTGAGCCTCTTGGGAGGCGGAGAGCTTATGTCGAGCAACCTGGCGGGCGGCGTCTGCTCGGGCGATAGCGTCACGCGCATATGTAGTGACAGGGCCAGCTGTGGGCAGCAGAGTGTCCAAGGGCAGTAAGGGGTCTCGTCCAAAGAGAAGATAGAAGGGCGAGTAACCAGCGTTATCATGGCGCGAAGAGTTGTAGGCGAAGGTGACAAAAGGCAAGCTTATGTCCCAGTTCCGGTGGTCGTCGGATACGTACATGGCGAGCATGTCTGTCAGCGTGCGGTTGAGACGCTCTGTAAGGCCGTTCGTCTGAGGATGATAAGCAGTGGTGAACTTGTGACGAACGGAGCACGAACGAAGGATTTCGTCAACAACTCGGGAAAGGAAGCAGCGGCCACGGTCGGTAAGGAGTTGACGGGGAGCGCCATGGTGTAATATGACGTAATATGACGAAAGATGTTACGGGGATGTTACGGCGGTAAGTCTATATTAGCGGCTGCTCTGAGATGGTCAGCACTCAGCTCAGAACCGAGCGCCCAGTGTCAACGTCGTCGTCGTTCAGCGCACCGCCACTTCTTCGTTCATGATTCGTCCACTTGTAACAATATGAATATTTCGGAACGAGAGTGAACTTTATCAAGTGCATATGCGGGCAAAATTGTGAGCGTGCACTTGAATGCATAAACAAAAAAAAAGAAAGAACATTTTACGCGTTAAAGAAAGAAAGGTTGATGTCTGATCTCTCTGTACGTAAACCAATTATATTCCTGCGCTATTGGACTAATCAGCGTCACAAAGCACACTCACTGCCACTCTTCCTCGCTCCTTATTCCGGTAAACTACCGTTCTGCTCAGAACTGAATGAGGAGGCCCTCGCTGTGTACGCGGTCTTTATATCATTAAGGTTGGCAAATTATACCTTGCGAGGGTCGAAGCCGCCGCCATTGTCTGCAAAGCGCTGCTGTAGTCGCAGAAGGCAGCAGGAGTGATACAGAAAGCAATGGTATTCCCTCCAGGCCGCATGGCGTTCTCTCAATGTCAGATGAGAGTTGCCTCTACTGCACGGGCGCTTGAGCGTCGCATTGCACCTGCCTCTTCGAAACCAAACACGCATCGCCCGCATCAACGCAGCTTCTTTCATATGCTCTGCCATCTCGTCTTATTTTTCGCCTACAATTTTCGCTTTTTAATGTAGCTTCAACTGCCTTCCTTCTTTTTCTGCTCCTTCATCTGTCCTCATTCTCTTCCAAATTTAAAGTAGAGATTGTCCGCCAAAACAGAAGTGCAGTCTGCATCCCAACGCTGTAGAGGTCTAGAGTGACACACTTCCCTGCAAACAAAGCGAGTCTTCTGCAACTTATAGACTCTGAACGCCAGGTTTGCGCGGTAGTAGAGTTACATTGGCCTCAGTTAAACTGGGCGCACCTTTATCTGACAAGTATTGTCTGCAGGATAGTTTCAGTTCATTATTATATGCTGCACTCTACGGAAGAATAACGCAGACTGTATGCTATACGGTGCGAGAGCTCGCTGGTTTTTCAAACCAATAAATTCAGATGCTCAGCACAAATACATAAGTACATATTATTAGGCCATTCATCAGGAAAGGCGCAGCAGGAAAGACATTAGGGAGATAAAAACAAGTTAGCCTTCAGAAGTGATAGAAATGAAGAAATGAAGACATCATTGAACCGGGTTTAAGTGGCGAATAGGGAGCTGATGACTTCAGTGGAAAGAGAAGAGGAGGATCGCGGCTCCTTGATAGCGCAAGTGAAAGAACACGCAATAAGACTTCTACAAACTGAACAGTATACGGGGTGGAGTATGTTCCGAATACGCAGGGTTAGGATGTAATCGAGATTACAGGTAAGGCAGCTATTGCCATGGAGACGAAACTTTATACTGGCAACCTCGAAGGTTGGCGTGTTTTAACTGCAGAAAATAGAGAAGTTTCGTATATAGTGGTGCTGTTTGCACGGATATCAGCGCGTGACTCTTTTCAGAATCTCGAAAGAACATAACCTCTGCCGACTTTCTAACTGAACAAAAGTCCCCAATGTTTATGGTGTCCTACGTACAGGGGGCGAAAATTTTGAAAGTTGGAAACTTGCAAGATACTGTTACGGAAACATTGATGATAACGGTCGGTTCTTATATATAACAAAATCTTTCTTTCATAGTGTTTCTATCGATCGCATAAACCAGAAAAGACTTCATAGGAAACCAATGCGAATTATTTTATACGTTAGGAAAATCGTTAATAGAGTTACGACCCAGAGGCCTACCCTTACGATGTTGCTCAGAGTTGCCCAGCACGCGAAAGAAGGCCGGCAGCTGGCAACACAACGAATCGAAAACCGTTAGCACGTCCATGCACCCAGGTACAACCTCCGACAACGTGAAGTTCATTTGAACCTGGTTATAGGGTGTGGGTGTGGACACAGTTCGACGTCGTGGTCTCGGAGAAAAGCTCCTGAAACGCTACTTTGGACCGTACAACGCGGTTCATCGTATAGGCTATTTAAATTACGAGATCCTTCCCATTGTGCCTCGAACATCCTGTCAGCCCCATCATCCTGACGTTGTTCACATTGTGCGCCTCAAAGCTTAATGTGACCGACAGGAACGCGACTTCTTACTCTTTTCGTTCTACTTACATTTTACCGTTTTAGTTATGCCTGTATGAGCACCGGGATGATCCGTTTTTAGAAAGGAGAGTAGTGCATGCGTGGAACCCATCCTTGCTGTTGACTGCTCAGGGAAGATTGATAACGAAGAAGTAGAGGATCGTGTGGAGAGCGCGTGAACTGAGTCGCGACCGTTTCTCCCGGCTCTCGCTAACGTTAAGCTTGTGATTAGGGACGCCCTGGCCTGTATCCCGGTTGCCTTCTATGGTCGCCGCAACAATCTATTACAATAGAACAAAAAATGCAAGACTGCCGTAGGGCGATCTGTCCATATATGGATTGCTATTGAAATCATACATTATATGAATAAGTTGCGTTCATAAACGGCTTCCTCCTTAAAAACGCTTTTGTCCAAAATTGTTGGGTAATTTAATGACCACTTCAAACCTTCGAATAAAAACCTATTGGGAGCGGTAAATGGAAACAGTAAACAGTGAGTGCGGAAAGCTGCATGGACATTCATAAAACCCAGCGCTCATTGCGATGATCAATCTTGATGATTTGAGCAAAACTATGTAGATGTACCTGAAGGCACTTAAACAAAGTTTTCCTATTGTGACACTGGTCATGAGACAAATCATATGTGCCTTTTAGTGCAGCCTAGAAAATCTGCTTTTTTTCTCTTAACATTCTGCACTTAACAAGCATGATGTCTTACCAATTCTACTCAGTATTTTCGAAAAGTCACATAGTGCACGTATAGTACGAGAAATATTACACACACCGGCATCAATAGTGTTTCACTGTCCCGGCTGTCAGCATTATTTTTTTAGGCCCGAGAATATAAGCGGTGAGGCTAAGTCGCGCTTCTGCTTAAAGGAACAATTTATTGTGAAATGTTCGAAAAATACATTGCAACAACTTTTGATTACGAAGTGCTCTTCTTGTGGAGTTTGAACAAACTTTTCTGTTTTATCTACATGGCACTATCTGCATATAGCAGACCCATTAGACGTTTGTGCGCATTTGCTGGAAATATTTTTAGCTATGCATTCGAACCATTTATGCTTATGGCGATAGGCGCTGATAGAAAATAAATGCGCTCTCAACTACACAAGAGCAAAACGAACTCCAGTCATTCATTGCGTGAATGGTATCTTTACCATAATAACAAAGCAGATGCAAGCGACTTTATAAACTGCGCGTTTATTAGATGTATTCATTACAATTGTTGGTAATATATTGTTGCGTGGCCCAAGGCAGGAACGACGCAAGAACGGCCCGGGAACCGCACACAGGCCCGCACAGAGCAAAGAGCACCCGGGCCCCGAACACGCGCACCTCCGAGGCACTTCGTTCACCTCGTCTTCACAATGAATATCCGTTGCACGGCCCCCGGTCGCAGAAACACCGTCTCGGTGTAGATTAGGGCGTGCCAAGGGAAGTCGAGACGTAGGGCACGAGGCGAGAGACGCCGACAACGCCACGCTGAGGTGCACGGAAGGATGTCTCCGGGAAGGCCGGAGCGATGTCATAGATGACAGCGGTGACCGGGCGGAGCACACGGTATGGGCCAATATACTGGGACGGAAGTTTTTCGCAAAGCCTCTCGCGGCCTGATGGAGACCAAAGCAACACGAGGGCTCCAGGGGAGGAAGTGATAATGCGATGGCGGCGGTCGTAATTGTCCTGTTGTGAGGCCTGCGATGCTTGTAGTCGGTATCTAGCCAGCTGGTGGGCGTGGCCGGCGAGGGCAATTGCGTAGTGTGCATATTCAGCAGGCGGCGAAGGACATGTCGGAAGCAGCGTGTCCAGTGGTAATTAGGGCTCACGGCGGTGCAACAGATAGAACGGTAAGTAAGGGGAAGTGTGGTAGGTGAAAGTGACGTAAGTAAGGGCGATATCTCACTCCTGATGCTCCGGGGAAACTTACATTGCGAGCATATCCGTGAGAGTGCGGTTGAGGCGCTCGGTGAGGTCGTTGGTTTGGGTATGATAGGCGGTGGGCAGCTTCTGTTTAGTCGAGGAGGAACCGAGAATAACGCCGACAACTTTAAACAGAATGTAACGGCCGTGGTCGGAGAGAAATTGGTGGGGTGCACCATGACAGAGGATGAGTTCGTAAAGGAGAAAGTCGGCAAAGTCAGTAGCAGTACTCGTGGGGAGGGCCCGCATGATTACGTAGCGAGTGGCATACTCTGTGGCAACGGCAATTCATTTGTTTCCGGAGGTGTACTCAGGAAACGGACCCAAAAAATCTAAGTCAACATGATAGAAAGGTTCAGGGGGCACATCGACAGGTTGGAGCATACCCGTTGAGAGAGTGCCAGGACGTTTCGGGCGCTGGCACTGGTCGGAGGCACGAACATAGCGGCGTACGGTCTCGTATAAGCGGGGCCAAAAGAAGCGACGACACACGCGGGTGTAAGTACGCGAGACAACCAGATGTTAGCAGTGGGGAGGTCATGGAGCTCATGGAGGACATCGGTGCGCAGGTGATTCGGCACAACGTGCAAGAGGTCGGGGCCGGTGGGGTTAAGGCTTCTGCCGTATATGGTGCCATGATGCAGCCCAAAACGGCGCAGAGCAGGGTCATATGAGGAGTTGAGGCGGTCAATGAGAGAGCGGAGCTCGATATCCCGTCGCTGCTCTTCGGCAACTTGATCAAGAGCAGAGAGCGAGAGCAGGTCGGCGGTGCAGTCACTGCCAGAATGGTCAGAAGACTTAACGGGATAACAGGAGAGGAAATCAGCATCGGTGTGTAGCCGACCTGACTTTTAGACCACTGTGTAGTCGTAGTCTTGTAGGCGTAAAGCCCAGTGACCTAGCCGATCAGTAGGATCTTTCAAGGATAAGAGCCAGCAGAGCGCATGGTGGTCGGTTGCAAACGTTAAAGGGCGCCATACAAATACGGGCGAAATTTTCCAACGGCACGCACAAGGGCCAAGCACTCGCGTTCCGTGAAGTAATTGCGCTCTGATGTATAGAGGAGGCGGCTGGCGTTGGCGATGACACGGTTAGACCCAGATTGCCAATGAGAAACGACAGCGCCGATTCCATGACCGCTGGCGTCAGTACAGACTTCAGTCGGTGCGACCTCATCGAAGTGAGCCAAGACGGGCGAGGTGGTGAGCTTCGAGATTAGAGCGGCAAAGGCGTTTTCTTGTAGGGGTCCCCAGTTGAAAGACATGTCCTTTTTGAGCAGATCATTGACGGGGCGGGCGAAGTCAGCAAAGCCGGGCACGAATCGGTGGAAGTAGGAGCACAGCCCCAAGAAGCTCCGTATGTCGTTGCAAGAACGTGGGACCAGGAAGTTCTGTACGGCTCTCGGATCTTAGCTGGATCAGAGTGAACACCCGTAGCATCGACGACATGGCCCAAGATTGTGATCTGAAGACGCGCGAAACAGAATTTGGAGGAGTTGAGCTGCTGGGCGGCATGACGCAAAAATGAAAGAATCATGGAAAGATCATCAAAGTGAGAGGAAAAGCTGAAGGAGAAGACAATGACTTCGTCGAGATAGCAGAGGCACGTGGACCATTTTAATTCGTGCAGAAGGGCGTCCATAATACGCTCGAAGGTGGCCGGCGTGTTGAATAAGCCAAAAGGCATACCTTTGAGCTGATACAGCCCATTAGGTGCCACAAACAAGGTCTTCCCACGGTCCTGCTCATCCACTGCTATCTGCCAATAGCCAGAATAAAGGACCATGGAGGAGAAGAATTCGGCACCGTACAGGCAATCAAGGGGGTCGTTCATCCGCGGGATGGGGTACACGTCCTTTTTGGCTTGTTCAGGTGGCGATAATCAACACAAAAACGCCATGAGTTATCTTTTTTCTTCGCCACGACGACTGGCGAGGCCCAGGGGCTGTAGGAGGGTTCGATATTGTTCTTATAAAGCATCTTTGTAACCTCGGCGTTAATCACCTGGCGCTCAGCGCGGGAGACTCAGTATGGTCGACGACGGATAGAAGAGGCATCCCCGGTGTCGATGCGGTGCTTCACAGAAAGAGCTTGCTCCAGCGGGATGTTATTAGAATGGGAAACGTCGGAAAAAAGTTAGAGAAGGGCTCGAAGCTGCGTATTTTGGGCGGGTTGCCGGTCTTACGGCATCATGGTCGCGAAGGCGTCTGTACAAAGGAAGGTGGACTGGAGATGGTCTGCGTGATCTTGTGAGGGGGCGGTGTAAAATGTAACGAGTTGGCACAGTGCAAGGGGGGAGATCGTAGCACCGCAAATGCTGGACGGAAGAACTTGAGGAGAGAAGCTGAAGTTGAGAAACAGCAGAGACAGTGTGTTCGCCTTGACCGAGGAGAAGGTAAAGGGCAGAGCAACGTTGCGGCTCAGCAGGAGATCGCTACTAGGCGCAACGAGGCAGTCGCCATCGGCAACTGAGGGAGAGGGCGTCTGCAACAAAGGAGGCAGCTTGAAACGGCAGTCGAGCATAGCCTGCATTGAACAGGTGGTGAGAACGATCGACGTGCTGGGAATGGAATTGTGGGAGCTCGAGTTGTAGGACACCCTGCGAGCAGTCACTCAGAGGTGATTGGTCGGAGAGGAAATCCATGCCGAGAATGAGGCCGTGGGCGCATGTGGACAAAACGGTGAACTGAACCGGAGTACTGTGGCCGGCAACAGGGAGGCGAGCAGTACATAGTCCGTCCATAGCAGGGGTGCCTCCGTCCGCCACGCGCACGAGGGACGTTGCAGGCGTGAACACTTTGTGGAGGCGACGGCGAATGGTTGAACTCATCACGGATACGTGCGCACCAGTGTCAATGAGGGCGCGCACAGAAAACCGTCGGCTGTGAAGTCCAGTAAGTTCAGTCGGGTGGTCAGAAGAGGATTTATGGTCATATTCATTGATGCCGCGTCACCTCCAGGAGCTGCACCAGCTACGTTTCAAGAGTGGAGCGGACGTAGGGGGCAGTGGTGGAAAGAGGGGCGACTGCGGTGAGCGTGAGCGACGGTCTTGGGGCGCGGAGAACGGGAATTGCTGAAGGAGGGTACAGACTGGTCGGGCTGGGAGCGGGGCGAGAAGCGGCACTGAGGGTCAGTGCAGTAGTTGGAGAAGACTCTGCGGGGAGGCGACGACCAAGGGCTCCGGCAATGTCAAGAGATGTGTCCATCGCGGGAGCAGAGAAAGCAGATGGGTCAGTCGTCAGCCGTGTGCCATTCCGCCGGATTGCGGTAACGGTACGTGGATTACTAGGTGGGGCGGCAAGCAGAGGATTGAGGCTGGCAGATGGCTGGACGGCCAATGGAACACACCTGGGGGGTAAGATCCAGGCTTGCGAGTTCATGTTTGACAACAGCCTGAATAAGCGACATGTCGGGCAGGGTCGTATCAGGGACGTATGGTGGGGATATGACAGGTGCGAGGGCCTCCAGTTTACATCGGACGATCCGGGTGACCGAATCAGTGACGACAGGGGCATCCGAGGGCGCGCGGGATGGTGATCAATGGTCCTCACAGGAAGATATTGCGGCTGTGTTAGGAAAGCAAGAAAACGGCTGCGCAATGCAGCGGCTTTTCACTTGCTCAAATCTACGGCACTCTTTAATGATGGAGTCAATTCTGGCACAGTCTTTGCAAAAAAGCAAGTTGAAAGCATCGTCTGGAATGCCTTTGAGCACGTGGCACGCCTTGTCTGTCTCACTCGTGACAGCGTCGCCTTTGTGGAAAAGAGCCAAGATGTCCTGAATGTAGGCCACGTAGCTTTCTGACGAAGATTGGGCTCGAGACACAAGTTGTTTCTTGGCGGCGGGCTGGTGGTCATCAGGCCTACCGCATAGCGTACTCATCTTCTTAAAGGTGTCCCAGCTGGTTAGGTCTTCCTCGTGGGTTTCGTACCACACCCGTGCCATGCCATTGAGGTAAAACATGACATTTGCGAGCATTAACGTAGGGTCCCACCTGTTATAGGTGCTGACGTGCTCGTAGAGGCTAAGCCAGAATTCCACACCCGTGCCATCAGTGCCGGAAAAGGTGCCGGGGTCGCGAGGAGGAGCCATGACTACGAGAGAAGCGGTTGGATGGGGGATAGTGGGGCTTCTTGACTCGCCGGGTGGAGCCATGGTGGTAGACGCAGCCATACCACTACTACGAAGCTGCGTGGTGTGCTCAGCATAAAGTCGGCACCTCCGCCAAAGATGTTACGTGGTCCAAGGCGGGGACGAAGCAAGAACACCCCCAGCCAGAGCACACAGGCCGAGAGCACAGGCCCAGCACGGAGCACAGAAGGAAGGAAGGAAGGCCTCGGACGTTGCTAGCACATACCCACTACGGGAGTGGCCAAGACAGAGGTGGTTAATTGCTGGATACAGGAAACTTTGTATGGGAAAAGGAGTAATAACAGTATGTAGTCTGATAGATTGGAAGACGGAAGGACAGGGGTCCTGTGCACTCAAGTCCAGAAGACGAGCACCTCCGAGACACTTCGTTTACTTCGTCTTCACCAAGAATATCCGTTGCAATGTATTCACCACAGACATCTGCACCAAAATTATTGATGACCTTAGTATTGTTATTTTACTTCATTAGCCTGGACATATTAAAACGAAGAGGCGAGGATTCATACATACGATGGTACTTAAAATATTGCCTTCTGCTGTGCTGTCAGCCAACAAACTAGGAACCGGGTTTGCAATGCAGGTACAGGAATACCTCTGCAGTTTAATGATCACTGTACTTAATACTATCTATGACAAGCATTGTCTACTAAAAAAGGTGGGCACGTCGCTGAAACCAGAGAAGACGTCTCAGTCAAATCTAGTTATTCAGAACTAAAATAACTTCTTCGCACTGTTCGTAAACTCAAGATTTTGAAAACAGGTCTAGTCAAATGAAGAAGTGCAGGAATAATGTTATATAGGCACTAAAGGTGATTCGAGATGCCTACTTTATAAACCTGGTTTCGAGTCCCACTAAACAGCCGTTGATGTGATCTGGTGGAAATTTATACCCTGTCTGCAAACAAAGACCCATAATACCGTTGATAGATAATTTTAAGCAAGAGGCGGAACAAGTTTTGGCACTCGCTTAGCAGACGGTTTGACTAAATTTTTGTCTGATAGACTTCTCACCAAAAAAACAGCAGTCGCATTTGCACTCCATTCTGGCAGGGAAGCAACAGTTCATCACCCCTTTCCTCGCTTCCACCAACTGTGCAGACGTTTCCTCATGCGTGAACTCTATTATAAATAACAGGCCAATTTCTGTACCTGGTCTTCCTATAGAGTGTCTCAAATAATTTACCCACTTTATATGCCAAGAATGACCCACATTTATAATATAAATATATATACGGCTATACTTCAGAAAGCATTTGAATTCCTCGAGTATTTAGGTTTTTGAAATTCGAGACTAATAATTATTTACTAAATATATTATTAATTATTAAATATAATTATTTACTAGCAGCCAACCTCTATAATACCAGTAATCTCGAAAGGTATATAGAAGAATTCATAATATGGCACAAGCATTTATAAGAAACATAATCCGCCTCATGACTTCCAGCGTGGTTTTTGAAAGAATCGGTTCACGGAAAAAGCGCAACTCCCTTAAAAGAAATAATAATAGGCAAGTTTCAAAACAAAGGTATTCTTGCCTATATTCATAGATTATACATCAAGTTTAGATATTTTAAAACGCTAGTTTCCTATATAATCCGGAGGAATATACTACATAGTTTCTTTGTTTAGGTAAACAATAAAATTTTTATTTTATAAATGTGATTTCTATGACACCAATCTTATTTATCCTATGTATCTTACAGTGTGTAATTGTATTTTCTTCTGTATTCTGTTTCTTGTATAAAAATATATCGGTCTTTGCAGTTTACACTATGTACCTTGTTATTTACTGTTTGTGTTGCTTCGCAATATAATTAGTAGAGATTGATGTTCCTTGTAGCTTCTCTTTTCTGATTAGTTGTGTAATGAAATTTGTTCTCATGAGAGGTCCGACCTGCGGTCTTGTGCCTTGAAACCTCTCGCTGTCTATTCTTGTAACCTCTTTCGGGAATCGAAGATAAAATTACAACTTCAAATATGGCGTCGGCGGAAAAAATGACATGAAATCTTGTCTGGCACGCAGAACACGATATCTACGTACATAACAGGTGACCTTTTTTAAGCGTTACAATGATATATTTTAAAGCTGTGAGAAACGCGTCGGTGCTGTCTTTGGTTTGAGATAGATTTTACAGCAAGACGGTTATCATGCACCTTATGTTGACAAACATTTAAACGATTAAAAAACTGAAATTTTCAAAAGCTTCCATTTTTGAGTTTATGGACTTATTCTATGTTGCTAAACTGATATCAGTTTACATTGAAAGTATTCAGGGTTCCAAAAATTTCTTAATCGGGAATAAGGTTATATGCGCATGCGATGTCTTTTTCTTTCTTGTTAATATCCTTGTTTGCGCAGCCGGTCATTCCATCATTCCTTTATAAATATCGAAATTCAAAATATGCATTTCAAAGCGCCTGAGTTGGCTTTCGCGCAAGGCATAGTTATGAAATGGCGTCTTCTGTAAATTTCATACAATAAATGCAGAGCCATTGGCGTATTAACTGACATCGAAGTTAACCTGACTGTGATGATATCACACGCACTGGCGCCTTTTTGTAATTAGGTAATGCGGCAAAAGCACCCACACAAGCTTTAAACGCGTATTTTTTTTTTCAATTTCTTCGAATCACATTGCTGCTTAAGAAAATTTAAAAACATGACTCACGTTGGATGGTGGCAGCCATCAGTTCCCCAATACAGCATTGACGTATAAAATACAGGGAATAATATTCGAAAATTTCAGCTGAATAAATGTGCAATTATTTATCAATATGAGGTAAGTAATGTCCACCTCGCTGTACATTCCAGCTCAACAGTCTGCATCGACATACATAAAACAGGTTTGAAACTAAAAATATGTGAAGGTTTAAAAAATACTTCGTATTTTAAAAATGCGCTTAAAAAAACTCCAGCCTAGGAGACTTCAGGCAAGTATTTTTGGTCAGCTTTTATCTTTCATTTCATTAATTTTTATTGAATAGCGCAGCTGACTGTAAATTAGTATCCTGCACTGATGACATTGAGTGTTCATATTAGAAAAATTACAAGGTCTCATCATAGAAAATGCAAACAGGACACTGGGTGCATAGAATAGTTCGGCTAATGCTAATTATCAAGACCAATTGTAAGAAGACAAACTTCTATTATAGTTCCAAAGGAAAGCTAATACGCAAGCGGATCATTTTAATTTTAAGCCTTAATAGTAGCTTCTGACAGATTTGTTAGAATCATAATTTCACACAACTTGACTTTGAATAACCGTGCCGATTTAATGGCACAAAAACTTTTTGGTCTGAAGGTATGTCTCGCCACGCCGCGATTCTTACTGATGAACTTAAGTTGTTGCTTTTTAACTACTTTGGCTGTCTCTTTCTCTTACAGTATAAAAGTAGCGCTCTGGGCACTACGGGTTTTGCAAATTTGTTCTTGTTAGACCTTCTTTGAAAAAGACCCGTGAGATCATTTTCTGCTGTACCCTCAGTTCCCGTACACGCGAATTCTTTTCAAGCATGAAACCCTGTTAATGTCTTGTTTATAGAATTAGACTTTATTAAGCTTCTTCTTCACCACAGACTTGAGTAAATTATATTGGTTATTTCCAGAGTTCTTGAAAAACATCCATTACCCGCAGGCTTCTCATAAAGAAATGTGGATGCCGCGGCGCCCAGGGCATGCTACATAAAACAATCTATCCGTTACATCGGCAAATTTTGCTAATAAGTTACATGAAAAAAGCTCTTGACCCTTTTTAAATAATCTTGTTGAACAATTGCTTCAAAGTCATTTGTTTATAAAATTAAATTTAAGTTTTATATTTTTTTTGTTTGTATAGCGCGCTCCTGTTTTCATTTATGCTGCAATGATTAGTGCTGTTTAATAATTAGGGTTTTTAATTTTCTTTTCCATCTAATTTCGGCTGAGTCAAGAGTTATAGTTTCATATCTGGTTAGCCGCTCTATTGTCCAGCTGAAAAAGGGGACAGGCCAGTGTCAAGCACCTTATAAATCTTCCTGTCCTCTCACCTCTTTCATTTCATGTATCCATTCAGCCTGCTATCCTTTATTTCCGCTTCACCAGCTCAGGTGCTTCAGTATCGATGACAGATGGCGGGGCTAGCAAATTTTTTTCCTTATTTTTTTATTAATATTGAGTAACACCACTTATTACTGCTGCCTTATAAGCAAGCAGCCTCAGCCCCGCGATAGTACAACAACGCGGAGCTGGTTGCGTGTCACGTGCTACGAAAGCCCACTTAAAGTTTTACCGACACCTAATTTTTACTGACCTTCAAAAAAATCTTTGTTGATGCGTGCGCACAAAAATTATGTCTGAGTTTGATTCGCTTCATCATCACCGCCGTCATCAACTGTGCCTTGCCAAGAAAACAACGAGGCTTATCTCCCATGTGGCTTTTAAAAGAGGCTGGTCTGGTTGAAAAGTATGCACCATGAAATTATAATTGCTTAAACTGTAAATCCTCCGGACCCCCTATTGTTGAGAACTGCCGGTGTTGTCACAGTTACGCTGCGCTTGTCTTTGTTGCAATCTGGACGGTAGTGCGGTCAGTAGCAGTCACAGTCGGAGGAGAGTAAAGTAAAAGTAGGCGGTTCGTTAACATGTTCTTTTTTTAAGGTTTCTATGATGATGTGCTGGGAAGATGTCTTAGTCGTAACATTGACATCATCATGTGATGCACCAGATGAACTTATAATGCACGCCAAATGTATGCGCAATGATTTCATGGCACCGTTTGTGAAAGGCATAAATGACAATAAGAACAACAAAAAGCCGTGAAACAAAATAAACTTCTTCGAAACCAAGACAGAGGTACTGCCTTCACTTTTTTTCCTGCCTTCATCATTGTTGGTCGCAGAGAAAGCTTCGTCGATCGTCACTGATTTCCACGGTAATGTCTGTACGAGCTTTAAATATCCCTCTGCAGAATTTTTTGGGCTCAGTAGCTGGCTGAAAAAATATAAAAAAATTTACCGCCTAGGTTACTGTAACTATACGCAATATTGAACGCGAACTGGTAAAAAAATACAATTAAGTGCAGGTGCAAGAGGAAAGTATTTCTTGAAGCCTAGAGATGGAGACAGTGGTAAAATTCCGAAGTCTTAGCAATACCGCAGTCTGTGGTATACATAACGACTATAGCCAAGCTGATTGTCGCTGAATTGTTCGTGAAACACGCCCTAGGCAGATTGAGTTCACCCGCGTGCCCAACATTTGTTTCTTTCGTACTATGTGACACTTGCTGTTGGATGACGATAGTGAATCCAATCCTTCTTGCCTCATTTTTTGGGCCACGCAGCACACGGTTTTTTCACCGCACTTCCTTGGTGGCTTTTGCGTCTAGGATTGCGGAGTTTTTGGAGCAATTACATACTGACTTCGCCTTCTCGTTCTCTCTTGTTGAGAAGGAATGTTTCTTTTTTCCACTCTGGCATGTAGCAATGTTCGGCGGCGATAGCAGTGCTACAGAGAAGTATGAAGACACGCGCTTACAGGTGCATAGCGTCGACCAGTGGGCAGCGCCTTCGCGTGCCCAACATTTGTTTCTTTCGTACTATGTGACACTTGCTGTTGGATGACGATAGTGAATCCAATCCTTCTTGCCTCATTTTTTGGGCCACGCAGCACACGGTTTTTTCACCGCACTTCCTTGGTGGCTTTTGCGTCTAGGATTGCGGAGTTTTTGGAGCAATTACATACTGACTTCGCCTTCTCGTTCTCTCTTGTTGAGAAGGAATGTTTCTTTTTTCCACTCTGGCATGTAGCAATGTTCGGCGGCGATAGCAGTGCTACAGAGAAGTATGAAGACACGCGCTTACAGGTGCATAGCGTCGACCAGTGGGCAGCGCCTTCGCCATTCGTTCTGCCTCTCCAAATGTGCGCTTTCCCTGACAGTTTCCTCTATTCTGGGAACGTCGGTAACATCATCATGCTCAAGGGATTGCAAGCATGAATACGTGTCAAAGTAAAAACTCTAAATTAACAGCATATAAATTAAAGCGCTAGCCTCATTAGATACATAGAAGGCGCAAATTCTCACGTATGGAATTTTTCGTGTGTCGAAGGAAATCATGGTAGATATACCGGTTTTACCAGAAACACCTGACGAAAAATTTGATTTCAACTTATAAGCAACCATTAGGGGGAGTTCTCATCGCTCGCTTAATGTAAAATATGTACATTAGTGGTCCTTTATGCATTCAGAATTGAGTTCGAGCCGTTCGGTTAATAAGTTGTCGAGAACAAGACATCACAAGATGAAGCGGCATACATCATGACACAAACCGCGGTTTTTTATAACGACACTTTCGAGGCCTGCGCTTAATTATAAAATGTATAAACATTCGCCAACTTACCACCGGCAATCTTAAGCGGAAACAGTACTTCATCTTCATCTCCAAGCACTATACTCTGTGAGCGTCAGGGCTAGCAGAAAAATCCTTATGAAAGCTTTCGACATGTTCGTATTCACTGTCCCTGAAAAGGAAATAATTTTTAACTAGTGAGAAATTATTTTCCCATTTTGTTGTGTGATAATTTTTTAAAATGCCCTGTCATTTAATGAAGCTATGAGCGCCGCATGCAAATTAAGCTTGAGGTCCTGTACATAGCTGCCAACAAAAAGAAAACTGCTGTGAAAAAGGCTGATGCAAGGGTCGAAAAACAGCAATTGCTGGCATTTCCTAACAAGAAACAACAAGTATGGGTCGTCTGAAGCACGCATGGAGGAATAAAAAATGACATGCCTAATAAGCGGCTTTTTTAAAGAGTCCTAGCTGTATACTCTGAACAAAGCGCATCATTGCTTTACCGTTGCAGCGAAATATTGCAACGAATAACGCAAGTGAAGACTACGCAGAGGAAGCGCCTGAGTGGTGCGCGCGCTCTGTACGGTGCTGCCTGCGATTTGTGCTAAGTGCCCTAGTCACTCTTTCGTCTGACTAGCCTTCGGGTAAAGTAACATCGTTGGCTGAGAGTACCGGGTAACGATCTTCACGCCACGGAGCTCCGAAGCGGTCGCCAGGCTGGGGCTACAACCAGGATCACAATGGCTCCGCCTGGCGAGTCGCGGACCACTCCTGCCGCGACTGTCGTGGTCATGGCTTCCCCACTGTAGCCGCGGTACCGTATCTGGCACCTACGGCACCGATGTCGACGACTAGTTGAGCCTTTAGGAGCGAGTAAGCAGCTGTATCCTCTGGGGTCCTATATTAATGCGCGCGAATGTCATTTTCTATCTGAATGCATGGCGAGGGTGTTGTATAGATCAACGAAGAACTAACAAACTAGGAGGTGTGCAAAGAACAATTGCGAACGCTGTTTGCGAGACATGACGACAGGAAGCTCACTGCCAAAAACAAACTGTTTGCTTCTTGTGCTCAATCATCGACGGAAAGTTATCTTGCTTATATAAAGGACGCATTCGCTATTTGCTACAAAGTCCACGCCACCTTGCGGGAATCTGACAGGATGAGCCACGTGCTGAAAGGCATCGCTGACGATGCTTTTCATTTGCTCGTCTGTAAAGATTGCACTATTGTTGACACCATCATCAAAGAGTGCCGCGGATTTGAGGAGGTCAAAAGGCGTCGCATTCCTTAACAGGTTTCCCGATTTCCGAAAACAGCTGCCACATCTTCCTGTGAGGATCAGCGACCTCCGTGCCAAATTCCCTCAGACTCTCCTGCAGTCCCCGACTCAGTTGCACGTATTGTTCGACGTGAACTCGATGCCTTAGCATCTGTTGTACCGTCGTCGACCACCCTAGATTCCACCTTGCCCGTAGTGTCTCTTTTTCAGGCCGTCGTGCAGAAAAAACTCGCCCACCCGAACCTCCCTCCTGTGGTGTGCGCCATCAGAAGCAGACTAGTACAGAGCAGCCACCTCGCGCTCCTTTCTGTCCACATATCCCTGCCGAAAATTTCCATACAACGGAGAAAGCGGATCCATACGTACGGAATTATGGAACTACGGACTCCACAGTGTACGGGTATCCGCGTTCATCCGTACTTGACGGATTCTTATGGACCTCCGCCTGTTATGGACTCCGTACAGTTGAACTGAACGGACTCCACAGCAGTCCGTAAGCGGTGGACTCCACATATTTGTGCGGACTCCGCACTACCATGTGGAGGGCGATTCAGCCCGGATTACAATTGCACACTGTGGGAATGCAACAGCATGCATGCAGCTTTTAGCAATATGAGGCAGCTATACAGTTCTATATTCGTATTGATTATTATTTGCAGAAGTAAAAATTCACAGTGAGACTGAAATATGTACAGTATATAGACAAAATTTTGTCGGATGCAGATTCGAGAAAAAAAAATTATTTCTGCATTGTCTCAATATGCAGTCAGCTGGTATTTTTGCAAATGGAGCACGCATGTGCCCTCATGATCCAATGATTTTGATTGTCTTGCTTCGCCTAAAGAAATATTTTTCTGCAAACCCACATCATGCAAACTTTTCTCCATATATGACTCTACATGTATGTGTTGACATGCATGAACAGCACTCACTGCCAGTGTAAGTGCTGCTAAAATGTACAGCTAAGCAAAGTACTTTAAATATCTTTAATTCATATATGTAGCCACTCAATTTTTCAGCACTTTCAGCATGTCGCCAAGGGATCTATTTATGCTGCGCAAGCGCTCCTCCCTCGTTTTGATGCTGGGATGCTTTTCCATGTGCATCTCGAAGGCCGCTGAAAACAGTAAAAATAACTGAGTACACAAAGTTTTGGAAATTGATGCAATCTATGCGCTTTTTATGGTACTGAAAGATGAAAAAAATGGACCCTTATAATTACTTTCTACTATATTGATTCAGACTGTTTCTTGCACCATATGCTTTGAAAGGGTCACAAGTGTCGTCATCATAGCAGAGAAAGTTATTTCCCTATGGTTAGTTACAGGTTTGTACCTACAATTATGGAATCCTCAAATAAACTTCGTATTATATGCAACTCCAAGGACCAAGTGTTAATGCATTATAGTCTCCAAATATGTGAATGAGAAAAGAGTAACATGCAGAGAAATACTTTACAATGAATAACCTTACCTCGGAGAGCTTTGAGTTTTTCGGGCGTAAGAGCCCGCCTCTCTGGTAGCTCAGGAACTCCCTCTTTGTGCAGGAAACGGTGGCAGGGCCTACCGGTTATGCTCCTATTGTAGAGCTCTTTCATACCCCATAGAGCCTTTGCCATTTCCCGCACAAAGAGAGAGTCCTTGGGCTGTGTCTGCAGGTAAGCCCATTTCCCTCTAGGGAGGGTCACCCCACAGGCCAAGTGCACCTAAAAAAATTTTGAAGTAAGGTATGTCAGACACACTAAGAAAAAGCGCATCATCAAGTAAAATATTGGTTACTGATAATCAACAAAAACTGTTTTAATCTTCATACAGTGCTAATGCTAACCATAGTGCATGCAGCAGCTGGGCTACGATAAGGAATAAGAGGAAGTTATGAATTGTAGACCACAACAGTTCCGAAGCCTGAGGAAATGCAGGCCATCAGTGCAGCCCTAAGAATTTCCATTTTTTAATCTTGTTTACAGTTCCTCATCAGAACAGGTACAAAGTGCCTGTCACTATGACTGCTTTCGAGCTTCTTTTACGGGTGATACGCTCATAAAAGTTCTATACAAGCACATCTCTCTTGTGAGCCATCTCCAGTTAACCCCCTAAACGAAATCAAGCGAAATATTTCTAATTCCCTGTTAGCTAGCCATAGAAGACAATGCAACAAAGTTCTTGCCACAAACAACCATTTTTCAGGCTTGTTTTCACTTCAACAAAATTTTCGTTCAGTGGAGCTGGGCTTGAAAATTCATTTTATGATAACATAGGCATAATTAACGCTAACTGTAGTAACTTTTCGTACATCCACACCACTAACAACAACATATAAAATTAATGGGTGACGATTATCAGACCTGAATGTTCTTTCCAAGCTCATCCTGACTGTCAGGCTTTGTTAATTCACCTGATGGCCTGAACCTTATTCCATTCATTAAAGCTGCGAGTAAAAATGAAAATCTCCATTCTGTACCTCCTCGTTTTCTCTACCACCATTCTGTGTGTCGCCTCCTCTTGGGGCCCCTTGCCGCTCCTGGGCGATTACCGATGAAGTGGGCACATAAATCTGCGCCTGCAAAAATAAAATTGTCATTTCAGTTCCCAATTATTGTGCACAGGTATTAATCAAGAACTCTGCAAGTAAAGTGCACTATTATCATTTATTTAAATTTTAATTAAAGTTGGTCACAGTGTTAGGTTATTTGCTATGCAAGCAAGTTATGTGACAGCACCTTTGCAATAAGCTGGCATGAGGGTTTCATATTGAGTAAAGAATGATAAGGTAGTAGTCTAATACCCCTGCCACACTAACAAATTTCACTTCAGTTTATTTTCATTAAAGATCCCAAATGGGGTGTTACATAAAGGGTGGGATAATGGTGCACCAGTGACAGCAGTCATAAACAATGATGGGCAAGTTATGGCAGCGATATGATAGGGAAGGCCGTCTACAGTCAGTTGCTACTCAACAAAATAATGAGTTGGTAAAGACGTTGGCACCGGCACACAGGTGCAGAACTTGGAAGAGGGTGATCGATGCGATGGGATCTGCGTGGTGGTGGTGCACAGATGTAGGGTTCTTGTCTTTAATGTCACTAAATTAATGTCATTCGGTCTCTTTTGGTCCTACATGGTAAAAAATAATGTCATTTGCAAATTATGGTAATGACAATTGGTGAAAAAAAAGTCTAATTAAAAGACATCAGCGCCCATAAAACGTGCTTGAAATTGTTGCGTACTGTTTCAAAAGCTGTTAAGAACATTTCTGGGCAATATTAAGGCTTCAAATATTATTTCTGGCAATTCTGCAGCACTTAAGTTTAGCCATCAAAGTCCAAGCCAAGGACAGAGTCAACCGCAAATCTGAAAAATGTAAACAAACAAAATGGCTGGCATGACACGGTGGAGCGCAGATTGTTGAAATAACTTCCAAAAAAGTGAAGTGCTCAGTTACAGCTTTAAGTACTTCCCAGCCAAACGAACATCGAATGCCAGCCAACAATCTACAAAAATATCCCCATACAGAACTCGAGCATTGCTATTAGAATAACTTTTGAATTATTAGTAATAACCACTGCTGTAACAAATGTATTTTTGAGGAGATGCCAGCTATCCATCTCATCATTCTGTGTGGAGTAATTAAAAGGGTATACGTGCATCTTCTCGGGAAAACTAGTTACTAAGATAGATTACTCTATTCAAGCCCGTGACCAGCCAAAACAGAAAAAAAAATCCTTGCATGACTGCATATGTGGCTATTAAATACACAGCTCCTCATATGAAACCACTGGAGAAACAGAAAGGTGAAGAGCAAAACTGTCAGGAAGACAATGAGTTTCATTGTAAACCACAAGGCACGACACAAGGATGACACGAACGATAAGAAAGACTGGAAAATTTTAATGATATTCGAGAAGTAACAGATCAACAGCAAAATCAATTATCCCACACAAGGCATTAACACACCTTGCATGGGAAGTGCAGCCCAGAAATAATAACTAATAAGAGGATTTTTCACCACTGCAGTGAAAGACAGGACATATTTGACAGGGCACAAAGAATGTCCTGCCAAATGGCAAATTAAATTTGGAAAGTGATACGCTACATGCCATCTTGCTTTCTAAAAACGCAACAAAAAATAATCAACACCAACCAAAAGAATGACGAACTAGATATTTCAGCTACCACACAGGAGCTTTGTTCACAATGAGGGCTGAACGAAGAACGAACACATTGCTCCGCACCAACCGTGCACGCGGCAGTCTTGCAGCAGACAACGGCACTGTCGGTTTATGACATAGCTCAGGCTGCTTCAATATGGCTGTTGCTGTCAGGGGGAGGGGCTTAGAGCTGATAGCTTTAATTGAAATTGCCACTTCAAAAGCGCAAGTCCAGCTCTGCATCTTTTTTAGGCATGCATAACAATGTTGTGGCTAGTACCTGCAATGTAAAACCACGATTTGTTGGTAGACCATGTCATGACCCCTTTAAGACGTCGACTCTACCTTTTGCCCTCACTGTGAACAAGGCTGCCGCGTGGAAGGCGAAATGTAGTTGTCTTCGCTCTTTTGGTCGGCATCATTTATTTTTTGTCATGCATCATCCCGACCAGATGGGTTTCCGTCAAACTGTTGACTTCAATATATTCTAAAAACACACTGCCAATGTATGTTTCCACGAACTATAGTTAGGGCCAGTAGTTTTCTTTCGTGAAAAATAGTGATTTAAATAAGAACTTGTTTCCCAACACAATCAGGCTTACTTATAACAGCCATATAGTTATAATGAACACTCAGTTATGATAAAACAACGAAAATATTACTCAGGGCAAATGGGCTGATCTTCTACCCGTCACACTGGAAGACTTGTCCTACTAACTGAACAACATTCAGTGCACCAAATACCATTACCTCTCTTTTGGCACTACAAGGTAATAATGGTCGTTAACTGTATATATCATGTGTGCCACTCACTTGCACTGGTAGCCCCTGCTGTGCTGGGCTCGGACTGCTGGAGGCAGCAGCCTCTACTGCAGTTGGTGCAGCTGCAGCCAGCTCTGCCAGCCCTTCACCTGGCACGTCTCGTGCCCCAAGGGATTCTGAGCCTAGCTCAGGCTCCCTCGTGGCCGGTATGTCTGAGTTGCACACCTACAAGACAAATTGAAAATGCCCTTGTATATGCCAGTATTGAATCTCACTACACTTCACATACCTGTTGCTGTTCACTGCACTGGCAGGTTTTTCTTTTCTTCAGGTGTTCTTGCAGCTCTCCTGCACGATGAAAGCACTTGTATTCATGCCAAACAGATAGCTTCAACACCCCGTCACAAGTGAAAACCCAATAATGATGAAAACAAAACCGCAAAATCTGGAGACAAAAAATGCGATTTGTGCAACATGTTAAACTGAGTGTTCACATAATGAATACTTCTCAATTTCTGCCATTACAGATGGCCTTTGTAATCTTTTTTTTGCACCCATAAGCAGAGACACTGTACATTCCGCTTGTGTGCAACATAAGAAACAAGCCTGTTTCCAATAAAAAAAAATCCAAGAAGGCCATGAAAATAACATTTCTTCAAGCCAGTAAGTTTTCTGCTTATTTTTATCCAATTTCATACTTCAATATACACTGTATCGCATACCAATGCACTCAGCAAGACTGCATAACTGGGGTGCATAGCAGGGGAGGTGTGAAAACCGGCCAGGCAAAACTGGCCCTTGAATGCATGAATGACCTGACAAGGGAACAGAGCAGCTTAAGGTCTTCAAACCTTTTTACAAATTAACTATTGCGACTGCGCATTTCACACATCACAGGGCTTTATTTTTCTTTGAGCTCAGTTCGAGATTAAGCTCACATAGGAGAGAAATCCCTGTAGAGCAGAAAAATATGGCCGCTCATTGCGTTGGTAGTGTGCATGATCAGCTGCATTATACTGAATTAACTCTCAAGATGTCTGAACTCAAGTTGCTGTCCTAAAGGATGCCACATTAATCCCAGAGCACTTAACACTGTGCCAAAATTTCTTTTCATCTGCTGTACTGTGCTTTTTTTTTACTTCTGTGCTTATGTCACCTGCCTATAGAAAAGAAATACCCACATCAAGACTGCATGCAGTTCCCAATTACTTTATTTTAAACATTGCAAGAATTGCAGCACAGCATGGGTAATTATAATTCATTTCAGGAGCATTCACTTTATTTAGATTAAATATAAACATGTTGAAACTGCACCTTTCATGAATGAGAGAGTTCTCTTCCTGACACTCGTCTCCTTTAGGGTACTTGTGTGTAAACATAGCAACCCTATCTTTTTAGACAGGTGCGACGAAGAGAAAAACTTTTGTAATGTAAAGTTCGAAATCGCAACCTTATACAGAGCGACATTGTCAAATCCCTCAATGGCGAGAGGCGCCACTCGGCTCTTCAAGGTGCCGAGTGTCATGCATTTTATCGAGCAAAATCACTGTCATGCTCTTATACTCATGAATCACCATATCACAATCCTACATGAGATACCTACATCGCCAACTTAACCAAGTGTGCACACATGCTGTTCATACTTCCAAGCTGCCTCCCCGCTAGCGTGGTGCCAGCGCCCTAGATGGCAGCTCTTGATTTTGCCCTAGTGACATTCATGTGCAAGCAGGCTACTCCTCTCAATGGTGAATGTACTGCACTTTTCACACCTCCCATTCTAAGCACACCTTAGCATATCTGTTTGACCAGTGGGGTGAATGACAAATTACGACACAGTGCTATTCGTGAAGCTCCAATTCAACAACAAGCAGTCTTAAGGGCGACCCACATGGAGCATTTTTCTTGCAAAAAACTGGCGTCCGGCGGGGCGGCCGTTCGCAGCTGATCAAGCCGGGCTAGATATGTCCGCCCGGCAGTCAGCCGCTCGCCGGAAGCGGCCAACGTGGGCTATCAGCGCGGACCAATCAGGGTGCGACCGCGTCAGACTTCCGCCCGCTTCTACAACATGGCCGCACCTGCCGAAGCGGCCTCTCGCTTCACCACGAACTCGTCGTTACCGCTACACTGTGCCTCAGGTTCACGGCAAACAAAAGTCGCACGAAGCTTTCGCTTTGTCCGAAGATGCCCGCAGCACAAAATTTTTGCTATGAAACGCGCCAGATTTTCAGAATTCTGGATTTGCAAAGCTGCTAGGCTTAGCCACTACACGTCGGTTGATGTCAGGAAGTGCAAGAGGTTCAAATAGGTTAACTATTTTGGTTCAGTAAGGGGTCACAAAGAATAATTCGTCCTCTTTGTCATCATGGAATCAATAGGTTAATTGTAAATGCACAGCTGTTCTTTTCAGCATTTTACTAAGCATATGGAATCACGCCGTTTTTAAATCCTTGCAGCAGCGGTCTGGTGGCAGCCACCCATTTTCCGCCGCTTGTGGTGTTGCACGGCGGAAGAGCGTTGGCGTTCTGCAGTGCAAGTTCGCTCCATGTGGGTCCCCCTTTAAAAACGTGCAATGAAGTAGACCTCAGGCAAAGACAATGCCAGCACCAAACGTGATGCCCGTTTGGAAATGAGGCAAAATAGATATGTCATGTTATCTTGATTGCATCATCATTGGCTGGAAGCCGTCACTCATTCTTCTATGCACTACACACCACCACTCATTCCACTATACACCTGCACTCATATACTACTCAAAAAGATAAAACGGAATTTCTCACAGCAAATACCGCCACAACGTTTTGAATTTTACCCACCAGAAAGTCAGCAATGAAAATATTATCAAGACCCTGAGGCAAACAACTCAATTTCACAAGGCTCACCACCTCATTTATGATAGGGCATCTTAGTCAAAGCATGCATTGCCCCTGCCTAATGTTCTCTAAAAGCCCAAATACATGCTTGCTAAGAATAGTTGCTATAAACGTGGAACTAACAGCAGCCACGCTGACAAAGAAACACCTCAGCAAACAATGTTGGCACTGCATCTCTCATGCACCAATTTTGTTCTTGAGATGCAAACAGTTATGTGCCTCACCAATTCCTTTTATGACCACTTCTTGCAGGTCATAGTTTCGTTGGCGTTCCTGTGACAGCTTTTTCCTAAGGGACCTAATTTCCAATTGTAGGTTTTCTATTTCTTTTTTTTTCCATCCAGTGCCCTCTTCTCCATCAGGTCTTCATCTAAAGAAGAGCTTTCTTCAAAAGAAAAGCTCAGCTTTTTGTGGCAAGCCTCCTTTTTCTGGGCCTTTTTTTGTTTTTGGCTCATAACCTGCTGAAATGAAAAGGAACATATACATCTTATTACTATCATTCTAAAGCACATTCATGGGCAAATTTCCAGTCCCATAAAAAACTAACTTCTAAGAACGAGATAAAATGGAAGAATAACCATAATTATGGTGCTATTTCTTGCTTTCAGCACACATACCATGGGGCCCACTAGAAGTACTTTCCAAACAGCATAACCAACTTGCAAGTAGTCTGCAATTGTCTGACTACAAAAAACAAGAAGTGTTGCCCAACCAACTCTGTGACCATTTTGACTCCACATGGTTGCATCTCGACAAAACAGATAATAACATTTTAATGCCATAAACTCATTATCAACCAGTGAAGAATATCAATTTGTGGATGATTTTGCTATTACGAAGCAAATCAACAGGTGATGTCACTATATTTAAACACATAACTGCCTTTTAACGTCACTATTAAAGAGAAAACAGATGGGAACACTAAGTTCTGATAGATTGATAGATTAACAACTCAGGATGATGACAGTCAGAAAATTGCCTCCAAGTGAAGCACCTGTAGGCTCTGTAGCACCTGAATAGGCTCTAGAAATAGCAGGGGAGAGTTATTAGTCGAATTCGCGGATAGAAATATATTACGGATCATGAACACCTTCTTCCGCAAACGAGAAAACAGGAAGTGGACCTGGAAGAGCCCCAATGGTGAGATTAAAAATGAAATAGACTTCATACTATGCGCTAAACCTGGCATCATTCAGGATGTGGCCGTCCTCGGAAGGGTGCGTTGCAGCGACCATAGAATGGTAAGGTCTAGAATTAGCCTAGACTTGAAGAGGGAACGGAGGAAGCTAGCGAAGAAGAAGACCATTAACGAGTTAGCCGTAAGAGGGAAAGCACAGGAGTTTAGGATAGCGCTGCAAAACAGATACTCGGCTTTAACTGAGGAAGATGATCTTGATGCTCATTCAATGCACGATAACCTGACATCAATAATTACGGAGTGCGCAGTAGAAGTAGGCGGCAGGACAGTTCGAAAAGATACCGGGAAGCTATCTCAGGTGACGAAAGATCTGATTAAGAAGCGCCAAAACATGAAGGCATCTAACACTACCGATAGAATAGAACTAACGGAGCTATCAAAGTTAATAAATAAGCGCAAGGTAGCCGACATAAGGAAGTTTAATATGGAGAGAATCGAGCATGCTCTAAAGAACGGAGGTAGCCTAAAAACAGTGAAGAGGAAACTAGGCATAGGTAAAAACCAGATGTATGTATTAAGAGACAAGCAGGGCAATGTCATTAGCAATATGGATAAGATAGTTAACGTAGCCGAAGAGTTCTACACAGACCTGTATAGTAGCCAATGTAATCAGAACGCTAATGAGAAAGACAGCAGTGCACAGCAATGCGTCATCCCGTCAGTAACGAAAGATGAAGTAAAGAAAGCCTTAGAAGCAATGAAAAGGGGAAAAGCAGCTGGGGAGGATCAGGTAACAGCAGATCTGTTGAAGGATGGAGGGGACATCGTGCTAGAAAAACTAGCCACCCTGTATACGCAATGCCTTATGACCTCGACTGTACCAGAAGCTTGGAAGAATGCAAACATTATCTTAATTCATAAGAAGGGAGACGCCAAGGACTTGAAAAATTACAGGCCGATCAGCTTACTATCCGTTGCCTACAAAGTATTTACTAAGGTAATCGCTAATAGAGTCAGGGCAACGTTAGACTTTAATCAACCAAATGATCAGGCAGGCTTTCGTAAAGGATATTCTACAATAGATCATATTCACACCATCAATCAGGTGATAGAGAAATGCGCAGAATATAACCAACCTCTATATATAGCTTTCATTGATTACGAGAAAGCATTCGACTCAGTGGAAACCTCAGCAGTCATACAGGCATTGCGTAATCAGGGGGTAGAAGAGCCTTATGTCAAAATACTGGAAGATATATATAGCAACTGCACAGCTACTATAGTCCTCCATAAAGTCAGCAATAAAATTCCAATAAGGAAGGGCGTCAGGCAAGGAGACACGATCTCGCCAATGCTGTTCACCGCATGTTTGCAGGAGGTATTTCGAGGCCTGAATTGGGAACAGTTGCGAATAAGAATAAATGGAGAATACCTAAATAATCTGAGATTTGCTGATGACATTGCCTTGCTGAGTCACTCAGGAGGTGAACTGCAAATCATGATCAACGAGTTAGACAGGCAGAGCAGATCGACGGGTCTAAAAATTACCATGCAGAAAACCAAGGTAATGTTCAACAGCCTAGCAAGGGAACAACAGTTCACAATTGGCAGCGAGAGCCTAGAAATTGTGCCGGAATACGTCTACTTAGGGCAGGTAGTGACAGCTGATCCGGATCATGAGAGGGAGATAACTAGAAGGATAAGAATGGGGTGGAGCGCATATGGCAAATTCTCGCAGATCATGAGTGGCAGTTTACCAATTTCCCTCAAGAGGAAAGTGTACAACAGCATAATCTTACCGGTACTCACCTACGGGGCAGAAACGTGGAGGCTAACGAAGAGAGTTCAGCTTAAGTTAAGGACAACGCAGCGAGCCATGGAAAGAAAAATGATAGGTGTAACGTTAAGAGATCGGAAGCGGGCAGAGTGGGTGAGGGAACAAACACGGTTTAATGACATCCTAGTCGAAATCAAGAGAAAGAAATGGGCTTGGGCAGGGCATGTAATGCGAAGGCAAGATAACCGCTGGTCTTTAAGGGTAACGGAGTGGGTTCCAAGAGAAAGTAAGCGTAGCAGGGGGCGGCAGAAGGTTAGATGGGCGGATGAGATTAAGAAGTTTGCAGGCAAAGGGTGGATGCAGCTGGCAAATGATAGGGTTAATTGGAGAGACATGGGAGAGGCCTTTGCCCTGCAGTGGGTGTAGTAGGGCTGATGATGATGATGATGATGATGAAGCACCTGTGGTAACACCCCATGCAGATTCAAGAAACTGAAGCTCGTGGCGTGTCTGCTTCGCCAGTAACAATTGGTTGAGTGGTTCGACGCACGGCCAAGCAGTCAAGAATGTGAAATACATAAAAACAGCGCAAACCAGATGATGGACAGAAAGATGAGACAGGAATGTCACTACAGAGACTTTTACCTTGCATTCTGTGCATCCACCCTGTGTGCAGCCATGCTATGAGCATGTTTAGAATGGTATGCTTGCAACAGATTTACACTCCGTTTTGTTTGCTCGGCAGACAGTCAAGGGGTGCAGTTCTCGGATAAGCCTTTGAGCTTGCTTCTTTCCGCGCGCTTGTGGCATTCTCAAATTATAAAATGTATTGTTTTCTGCTGTACGGGCATGCTATGAAGGATAAAATCCTCAGCATTGAAAAGGTGGTACGTATGCATAAACAACCAAACTCGAGAGTCTGTGATGAACCAGCGCCGGAGTCCCTCAAATACTTGAATTAGGCAGTTTCCTGAATATGCTTGGTCAAATCATTATGCTCACTCTCATGAAATGTGGAGAGGTAACATTAAATGAAAAAAAAATAAAGGATGCTGTACTCACTGCCTCATTTGTAGTTAAATACCTGAACCGAGCATTCAGAGAAAGGTCAGCATGTTTTGGCAGAGCTGAAATGTCACAGTCTCGTCTGCACAAGGCCAAGCGTTAATAATTGTAACGCAGTTATTCTTCATTCTTCGGTATAGGGTCCGGTTACACTAGGCCGATGCTATGGCGATCGGTTGGCTGGTCGGTATGCAAATGCCATCGCTGACGCACTAGTCTGTCAAGCTATACTGACGACAACGCCAGCAGGACCAATGACCCCGTATCGCAGTAATGTAAAAAGAGTGAACGTAGTAGGAACTGGCAGAGTGTGGTGGGGGCTAGTTGATATGACATATTTTACTAAACTTAAGAACTTTAAAACTTATTGGACCTGATGCTAGCCACGGCGACATACGCGCGATGTTCGTGCACGAGCGAAGATTTGCTTTTATTCGGTGCCTGCGCATAGAACCTATCAGCGAGGCAAGCGACACGGACAGAAAACGCCGCACGACGGTGCCACTCATCGCCGTCGCCTAGGCTTGTGCGGCCGAGCGAAAGCTTCACACCCGGTGAATAGACGGCCCGAAAGACAGCGCTTGTGTACCTTATCCACATCGAAAAAAGCAAACCGAGCGGCTGCATTTCATAACTTCACACTTTATTACTAATCAGTAAGGAACTTTCGCCATAATCTTGAATTTCGGTCAACGGTGGACCACCGGCCCCTTTCGTGACGAGGCCTAGCGAGTACGCAGGATTCGTGTGTGCGATTTCGGCGATTGCAAAGAGCGAATTCGCGAGTTTTAGCACCTTAAATAGCTGTTGAGCTTAACTTTGGCTACAGTGCCCTCAAAGCGACGACTGCCTACATCGCAGGGTGCGAGTACAATAAAGGGGAAGTGTCGATATGTGACCCGGTGTTCACAGCATGTGCTGAAGGCAGCCGGCAGCAGCAGTCGGCGTCGACTGTGGACAACAAATCTGGTAGTTTTCATTATTTCAAGTAATGTCCAAACTTATCTTTAGCTAAAGCGCTTTAAAATCAAATACTGATGACATAAGAGGAAGCAGATGCATTCAGCGGGAAGCGCCAGTCCTATGCGAGGCGTTTCCCAAGCAGGCGACATAGCATCAGCGGTGCTTATTGCAGTATTATCATAGTGTGTACACGAGGAAAGCTACAATTTGCGAGCAATACTACGTAATATTTAAGATAAGGAGAGCCCACTTCGAGTTTTATGCCAAGCAGTACTGTTTGCGCACAGCTATGTAAACAATCCCAGCGCGGGGCTACATGTTTTTGTGATCATCGCATTCCTAGGCCGCAATGCGCACGCAGAGTAAACGCTAAATGATGTACTATCATTTTCAAGCACTCATCTAGACGGCGGCGACCATTCATCGGTGTGGGCAGTGAAAACATTCGAGTCGCGTAGGGTATTGCAAGCGCCTTGGTTCCTGCAAAAGGCTTCTATGAGCCGAAGGGAATGTATGTTACAAATGCACACATGCAGCGGGAAGTCATCTCATTCGGCACTTTTCTCTGCTCCTTTCGTGCCTCAAGGTTACTCCAGTGCCACCTTGTGATAGTTTGAGTTTAATTATCAAGCCGATGAATAGCGGACAAAAAACTGGTATCCAGCTACAAAACGACGCGGCTTTCACGGCGCACATCGGCGAAGGCATGCAATGCACGGCACGTGCCGCTTTTCGCATACAAAAGCACTCGACTGCTCAAAAGAAACCACACTCATAACATAAAAATAACTTGTTTATGAGCGTAAATAATAAAGCAGGGGTCCATCGATTTCTGTTTCCTCAACAATCAGAAAAGGGGTGCCACAAGCAAGTCTGCTTTCCTAAGGATTTCTCAGCTAGCGTACTAAGCTGACGGCTTCCGAAAAGAAAACACTGAAAATGTATTTTATTTGGATAAGCTCAAAAAAAAAGAAAAGTTTTCGAGCGACCGCCGTCTATGACGTGCATGCAAGCACCTCAACAGCGCGCAGCAGACAACGCGGGGTGCGCATGCCCTTCTAACCTCAGCGATCAGAGGTTGTTGCCAGACCAGCAAGCAGTTCGCAGAAGAAACAAAAAAAAATCGTTTTCAAAATATTTGCCGTACAGAATCAACTGAAAGTTGGGGGAATTTTAATTAAACGAGTTGAGAATTAAATGCGATAAGCAGGGTATGCGTGAAAATAGGCTGTCAAGGCCCCTTTAACTTAGTATTCCCATTCAGTGTCTCTTTACAGACAGCTTGTGAACACTGAGTATAACTCTATTATTTTCCCTGAATTCTCAAATATTTGCTGGTCTTCCAAATGTAATCTGCAACAAGAGTTGAACTCACAGATTACTGTTACATAGAAGGTCTTTAATGGCCAAGGATTGATAAAACTGCCAAAGCTAGCACTAGTTCGTCGGCCAGGCTT